>CAUYLG010046435.1:0-34566 GCA_963573385.1 Cacajao melanocephalus | reverse complement strand
TTTTTAGACTGCATTCTAGCCTGGGCAGTAGAACAAGAATCCTGTTCTCTCTCCCTCTTTTTCTTCCTCTTTCTTTCTCTCGTACATTCTTTTTTTTTCTTTCTTTCACTCTCACTTTCTTTCCTCTCTTTTCCCTTCTTTAAAAAAAAAAAGTTTATTGTTCTGCTTGCAGTAGTCATTTTAGCATGCATTGAACAGTTCTTGACAGAAAAATAAAATTTTCACGTTTAAGTTATAGCAACTTTAGAAAAAGAAACAAATTAACTACTTATGTAACTAAAAATTACATATTTAATTTAAATGATTTATTTACAGATGGCCTCATATGTGTGGTTTTGCTTTCTATGATTTCAGTTACCCACAGTGAACCATAGTCAGAAAATAGGTGAGTATAGTACAAAAGATATTTTGAGAGAGAGAGTGAGTGACCATATTCACATGACCTATATTACAGTGTATTGTTATAATTGTTCTATTTTATTATCTATTATTGTTAAAAAAATAAAGTTTATCATCAGCATGTACATAGAAGAAAAAAACCTATGCAGGGTTTGGTATCATCCATGATTTCAGGCATCCACTAAAGTCTTGAGAGGTATCCTCCTTGTTGGATAAGAGAGACTACTTCAATCAATTCTATGGCTTAGTAAATGGGTAGTTCTCTACTGGATCACTGAATCAAACTAATTCAAACTACAAATATCGATTTCCATGAGCTAACTACTAAAATAAAAACAAGACCATGACCAGCCACTCAACCAAAACGTGCAGTTCTATTTTGGTTTGGTTGGTGCCTTGGCAATCAGTCAAATTAAAAGGAAGAATGAGAAATTAAGGAAGGTATGTGCCCATCCCAGTTAGCAAAGTTTAGGCTGTTCTAGTATCTTAAAATTTACTTCTAAATGTAATAAAACATGTATTCATTTTCCCCCATTGTGCAAAATATTTATTAAAAGTTGGAAATATATATGCCAATTGGAAAATTAAGTATAAGGGAAAAAAAAGACTTAATCGAATAACTTATCGCCAAAAACCATTTTTGTCTCCTAAATAATAGGTAGGATAAAATATTATTTCTAACAGAAAGAATCATTCTTTTATTGGACAGTTATGGCTGGATTAAACCCAAGGCTTATAAAAAATTCTGAAAGAAAGCTTGTTTGCTTAAAATAAACACGGCACAATCAAACAAAGAAAATAAGTTTTTAAATCAATTTTGTCATTTCAAGAAGAGAGAAAAAAGATAAAATTCAACAGTTGGCTCATATTTTTGCAATTTGATATTAATTATTCATATAAGCTCTAAATATCTCTTGGTAGCAACAGACCTCATTATCTTTCACTTGTTAAAAATAATGAAACTATATAAAATTTAATATGCATAAAGTTTATTAAGAAAACTATAAAATCTAGGTAGAAAAACTTTGGAAAATATTCAAGAGGAGACAATCAGAATTCCAGGTGCCTTATATTATGTTTTAATAAGATAGTTACATTATTGATGTATAACTGCATATGTAATATTATGTAAATTTTAGGTAGTCCTATTGGGAGCTCTTGAGTACTGATTCAATATTCTGACTTGCTATTGGTCTGTTATGATTTTCTAACTCTTCATGATTCACTTTTGGCAGATTGTATGTTTTTAGGAATTCCTGTATTTCTTATTCTGTTAAGCAGTGGTTTGTAGTTCTCCTTGAAGAGGTCCTTTACATCCTTTGTTAGTTGTATTCCCAGGTATTTTATTCACTTTGTAGCAATTGTGAATGGTAGTTCGTTCTTGATTTGGCTCTCTTTAAGTCTGTTATTGGTGTATAGGAATGCTTGTGATTTTTGCACATTGATTTTGTATCCTGAGACTGCTGAATTTGCTTATCAGTTTAAGGAGATTTTGGGCTGAGACCATAGGGTCTTCTAAATATACAATCATGTCGTCTGCAAATAGAGACAATTTGACTTCCTCTGTTTCTAATTGAATACCTTTATTTCTTTTTCTTGCCTGATTTCTCTGGCTAGAACTTCCAGTAGTATATTGAATAGGAGTGGTGAGAGAGGACATCCTTGTCTAGTGCCAGATTTCAGGGAATGCTTCCAGTTTTTGCCCAATCCGTATGATATTGGCTGTTGGTTTGTCATAAATAGCTTTTATTATTTTGAGATATGTTCCGTCAATACCTAGTTTATTGAGAGTTTTTAGCATAAAGGGCTGTTGAATTTTGTCGAAGGCCTTCTCTACATTTATTGAGATAATCTCTATATTATATCTATTACAGTGATCTTTAATAAGTGATCTTTGATGTTACCATTGTAATTATTTTGGAGCGCTATGTACTGAACTCTTATAAGATGCCAATTGTGATCAATGCTGTGTGTGTTCCTGCAGTTCCCCCATCTCTACTTTCTTGGGCCTCCCTCTACTATGAGAGACTATAATACTAAAATTAGACCAATTAATAATGCTTTAATGGTCTCTGAATGTTAAAGTGAAAGAAAATTTTACACATATCTCACTTTTAATCAAATTATTAAAGTTGTAAAAGTGATTAAGTGTAGTGAGAAAGGCATGTTGAAAACCTAAATAGAATAATGCCTGGACCTCTTGTACCACAGTTAACCAAGTTGTGAATTCAAATGAAACGCTTTTGAAGAAATCCAAACTGCTACTCCAGGGAAGATACAAATGATAAGGAGGAAAAATAGCTTTATGGCAGATATGGAAAAGCTTTAATAGTCTTAAAGCAAAATCAAATCAGCCACAACATTTCATTAAACCAAAGCCTAACTCAGAAAAAGTCCTAACTCTCTTCAATTCAATGCAGGCTGAGAGAGATGAGTAAACTGTAGAAGAAAACTTGGAAACTAGCATAATTTGGCTGGTAAGGTGTAAAGAAAGAAACTGTCTTTATAACATAAGCGTGCAACATAAATGAGCCAGTGCTGGTGTTAGAAGCTGCAGCAAGTTGTCCAGAAAATCCAGCTAAGATCATTGATGAAAATGGCTTCAGTAATTGACAGGTTTTCAATGTAGACGAAACAGCCTTCTATTGAAAGAAGACATTATCCAGGACCTTCATAATGTGAGTAAAGTCCATGCCTGGCCTCAAAGCTTCAACAGACAGGCTGGCTTTCTTGTTGGGGGCTAATGCAGTTGATGACTTTAAGTTAAAGCCAATGCTGATTTACCATTCCAAAAGTTCCAGAACCCTTAAGAATACTGATAAATCTACATTGTCTGTGAACTAGAAATGAAACAATGAAGCCTGAATGACAGCACATCTATTTAATGAATATTTTAAGTCCACTTTTGAGATCTACTCCTCAGAAAAAAATTTCCTGTCAAAATATTACTCCTCATTGACAATGGACCTTTTCACTCAAACTCTCTGATGGAGTGGTACAAGGAGATTGATGTTGTCATCATGCCTGATGACACAACATCCATCCATTCTGAAGCCCATGGATAAAGGAGTAATTTCAATTTTCAAGTTTTATGTTTAAGGAATATATTTTATAAGGCCATAACGGATATAGATATTAATAGTTATTCTCCTAATGGATGTGGGCAAAGTAGATTAAAAACCTTCTAAAATGGATTCACCATTCCAGACACTGTTAAGAGCAATTGTGAAAAAAGTTAAAATATCAACAGTAACAGGAACTTGGAAGAAGTAGATTCCAACCTTATCGAGTGACTTTAAGGGGTTCAAGTCTTCCATGGAGGAAATAACTACAAGTATAGTGGAAATAGCAAGAGAATTAGAATTAGAGGTGGAGCCTGAAGATGTGACTGAATTGCTGAAATCTCAGGATAAAATTTGAACAGATGAGAAGCTGCTTCTTATGGATAAGCAAAGAAAGTGGTTTCTTGGAATAGAATCTACTCCTGCTGCAGGCGTTATGAACATTGTTGAAATGACAACAAAATATTTAAAATATTAAATAAGCTTAGTTGATGAAACATGAAGAATTTGAGGGGATTGACTCCAAATTTGAAAGAACTTCTACTGTGAATAAACTTCTGAGCAGCGTCCCATGCTACAGAAAAGCATATTGTTGTGAAAGGAAGAGTCAATTTATGTGACAAACTTTGTTGTTGTACTTTTTAAGAAACTGCCACAGCCACCCTTGTCTTCAGCAACCACCACCTTGATCAGTCAGCAGCCATCAATCCTCTACCAGAAAAAAAGATTATAACTTGCTGAAGGCTCATATATATATATATATTTGCAATAAAGCATTTAAAATTAAGGTATGTAAACTGTTTCTTTAGACATAATGGTGTAGGACACAATAGACTACAATTAGTGTAAACACAACTAATTTTATATCCACTGAGAAACCAAAAACTTCTTACTTATTTTATTGTGATATTGACTTTGTTGTGGTGGTCTGGGGCTGAACCTACAATATCTCTAACGCCTGTTGCTTCTGTATGTCAGAGTGCTACTCACTTTTAAGTATTTAAAAAAAATGTGCATGTCCTTGTATAGTTAAGTATTATGCATTCATTTTGGGAAGAATGTAATTATAACTTGAGAATAATGATAGGAGGGCAGAATGTCATTTTTATGCCATTATAAAATTCTTTCCACTTGAAACTTTAATCTTTTAAAGTTTATTATAGACTCTTCTTTAGTCTTATTTGCTCAGACAATATAAGCTAATTTAGTTTAATCATTTTGTGGAATTTTATTTTTGGTAACAACAAAACCCAAGAAAAAAAAGACATTTTCTGTATACACACACACACACACACACACACACACACACACAATCAGGCCCACAAACAACAACAACATTTAAAAAATGCTGAAGTATTTTATAACACCTGTCTTTGTCATCTTCTGTACTACAGTCACTGTGTACTATAAAAAATGTTATTGACATTTGTAGGGTGCGTTGGCAAGCACCAGGTAGGTTTTTACATTTTACTGTTTTGTGAAATATGATTTTTCTTTCAAAATGCTTGATTGCCTAGTTGTTTTTGACTGCAGTAATGAAAAAGAGTTAAGTTACAAAATAGTTACTTATAAAATTGTATAATGTTTAGACAGTTTATTCTGATACTTCACTGCCAGCTAGTTTGATTTTACTTTAAGTGGCATTATAATGGCAATGGCCAAACACATGCTGTGTCCACTGCGGTAATAACTGTGTTATGTTTTCATTAAATATGTAATTATTATAAGAATCTCTAAGATTATAAACCACCTCTGAAATAGCCACTTCCAAATATCCTTTTTAAATAATCTACCTTAAAAATTCATTTTATATAGATTCAAAGAACTTTGACTAGATCATCATGAACTGTGAACAGTCATGCTGATTCGTTTTTAGCTGACTGATAATGAATGTGCATTAAGACATATCTACTTACTTCCACTAAATACTCTGATTAACAGATGCTTATCTCTGTAAATTATCTGTTAATGTAGAAGTTGATGATGTAACAGAGACAATGAAGTCATAAAATTAAGTATTTAAAAGCATCCAATCCAATCACATATTGGAATTCTTGCCTCCATTAGTATACATTCTACCTTACGGTACCCACAGTAGCCCCTTCATATAATTCAGGCTAATATCCTGATAATGGGTTAAAACCTGGCATGGCTTAAATGCCATTTAAGACATTATTCCCAGTGGCCATAATTCTCTATGATATATATCTCAGCTTCCAATGAAGCAAATGATATACTGTAATTCATTCGAGCATTAAATAGTTAACCACTGGTTTGGTATATGCAAAGACTGTATTGAACCTTCTTAAATAATTTTTAAAAAGCCATACTCTATTAAATCCGTTATGTCTAAAAAAGAAGACACGGGGGTTCAGTAAGTGTTGATGAACTTACTGAACTCTACACTGGGTGTATACGCAATGAAATGTCTTAGCATTTGAAGATACCTGCAGAGTTCAAATGAATTTTTAAGCCTGAATTTTCAACTTCTTCCAGTATCTGAAGTATGTACACACCAAAACAAAGCTATTACTCAAAATTTTTGAGATCCTTTGTACTCCTCTTCAGAGTTACTTTAGAATTGCCAAGGACCTTATTTGCTCTAATCCACTGTGGAAAAATCCAAAACCTATGCAAACCCTCTGTAGTGATTCTCTAAACTGTAGCCACGCTAAGGTTTATAAGATTACTAATAATTAGAAAGTGCAAAATTTAATTTATATTTAGACTGTTTTTCTATTTGTCATTGACAGTTATCGTAACTTTCAGTATATTAACTTCTGAAGGTTATTGTTCAACAAAGGTATCAGTTAAAATTGTTATAGAGTAGCAAAAAATATTTTCAAAAACACACTGGGTAAGGGCAAACACTGAATTTAAAGTCAAAGTAACAAATGTTGGCATCACATTTTATTTCTTAAAGTAAATATTTCAATCATTTTAATTAATTCCCATTTTGTATGTCTTAACTATTCTTTAATCACATATCATTATTTAATTCCTACTACCTAGAAATAATGGATACATTAATAAAAAGACAGATCTTTTAAAATACTTTGGAAAAGGTTGGGTTAAAAAAAGGACAATTATAATACAAGAATATAATAGTAAACTAAAGGAACCATTTAACTGAAAAAGATAGAAAAGAAACAATATTATCTTCTTAGTTTCATAATTGGTTTGATAGAGACCCAAAATATATATTTATAGCAATTAATATTTGCTATTTTAATTACATATTCAATACAAATAACTCTAAAATGAATATTAAAAAAGTGAATATGCCAGTGATATATCGTTTAAAAGTTGATTACTTTTATTGTAATGCATATAGTTACAAACTGGAATGGGAACAATATAAATTGAGCCTGAGGTATTCACGGTAACCATTTACTGAAATTATTGTGGCTTTTTCCAAAATCCTCCACTCTTCCTGCCACTGGACACTTTCCTGCTCTTTCTATGCTTTTTTCAAAACAGCTTTATTGAGACATAGTTCCCATACTGTACAATTCTTCCACTCAAAGTGTACAATTCAGTCGATTTTAGTATATTCCCAGATGCTTTCATGCTTTTATCTCTCCTTTCTCCTGCTTTTTTATTAGCCTTCTCCTGACCTACTTCTCTACTAAAGAGTGTTTTTATTAGAAAGCTAATGATATGAAATGACCTAGCACTGGGACTGGTAAATTGCCACAAAGAATCAGTCCTAACTGAAATGTATCGTAGGACACTGGGGTGGCTGTTATCACTTCACTTTATTAAAACCCATATAGGTTAAGGAATAGGAGCAATAAAAAGATGTCTTGAGGATAATAAGAAAATATCATTGACTATGTTTGTTTCCAACAGTCTTGGCATCCAAATATAAAGTACTAAAGGGAAGTTGGAGTCCCTTTATGTATCAGTGGTGGTAATTCTCATAAAGTTGAAATTCATAAAAGTCTGTTCTGAATTCACCTACCATAGTAGAATCAGATAGTACTTAAGTTACAGCAGTTAAAGTTTTTATGCATCGCAGACCATCACATGGAAGTGTGTATCATCGCAGAGGACATAAATTAGGTTTTATATTAATGAAAGCACATACCATTGATTCATGAAACAAATCAAAAGGAATTTGTTTCATGTGAACTAATTCATAATGCACAGGTTACTTATATTTCCACACATTTAATAAGTGATGTGAAATCCTTTAGTGTGTTAGAACCTGCAGATACTAAAAGTCTTTTAAGAGTTTTGTAGCCTAAGCATTCACTTTAGTCTATTTTCTATTGTTTCCAAAACTAATTTGCACATGTTAAATGTGTTAATATCAGCTTAATCTCTATTTTACATCAATTATACACTTTATAATTTGAAAATCTGGTTTTGTATCTATTTCTGTGATAGGAAGCTATATACATTATGATTTTACATGTAATCATGTCAAATTGAATCTTAATTATAGAGTTAGCTTATTTTACTAGAATGTTTTAATTGTTTAGAGAATAATGGAGAGTTAATTCGTTGCAAAGATGAAAGCTAACATATGTTGGTGATACATTTGATTTACCTTCCTCAAAGAGGGTTTCTCCAACAGTAGAATGTATAATTTAAACTTTTATATAATGCAATTTGTGAAATGTTTGTATGTCATAGAAAAACAAAGAATTGTCAGCAATCTTATTAGAAATATAAATGATTCCTCTAGAAGAAAAATAACCCATCAAACATTATCCTGCAAATGTATGAAAATGATTCTATATGGAAAATAAATCAACTAAGCAGTATTAAAATTTATTTCTACAGAACATTAAATAATATGTCTACTAAACCAATGATGAGTATTCATAGATTACATCTTTACTAACTCTTAGTTCTTGAATTAAATAGTAGACCCAAATTAAGGCATCAGAACCTATCAATATCCCATCTGAATATTTATGCCTGTAGTCCTTTGAAATGTGACTCAGATATCTGGGCTAGTGGGCAGATTAGAATTCATTTTGTTGCTACTAGTTCAAATAATAAAAATACACAAGAGCCATACTACATATTACCCTTCCTCTGACTTACTTCTTATTCACTCTGGTGTTTTAAAATATACCTGGTAGCTGTTTAGAAAACTACCCTTAAGTTTCCGAGCTGTATAGAAGGAACAAAAAAGAGAAGAGTCATGTGAAATATAAGGGTGCAGACGTGCACGTGTGTGTGTGTGTGAGTGCTCATCTACTATTCCCTTAATATGGTTTCTTCTCATCTCTTCTTGATTAAAATCCTTAATGTCAGGTCATGTTGATGACTTACTGTTATTATGCTGTTGTTATTTTCTGAAAAACAGAAATCTTCTTCCAGAAACTTATTTTAAGGTAATTTCCCTAAATTAAAAAAACAAAACAGTAATAAAATGGACACAGGTAAGGGAAAAGACATAATTTAATTCTATTCATAAGTAACCCATCCCTTCAAATCTGACTGAGTTATAAGAACTGCGAGAGCAAAATAAGGAGAAATGAGTGAAATGTATTATGATCAAGAGCCACCTATAATCTAAATCAGTTGTAACAACTTAAAAACAAGTCTCTTCCAGCCTGATCTATCTATATATTTTTGTCCTACCAGATAGCCTAAAAGACATCTTATATATCAACACTCTAATGTGAAGAAAAGCTGTAGCCTTCACAAATCAGTGGAAAAGGAGCTACACAGAAGGCATGTTTGTCTTAATGATTAAGTGGGCATGGATGTGGGAGGAAGGCTGCCCTCTAATAGGGTCCATGTTTGACATCTTTCAGAAATGAAATACGCATGACAGCTTCTAATTCAGCATTGTGATTTCTTCACTAGTTTAGTATCAACAAGAATTACCACAACAAGAAAATACGCTTCACCTGATCAACTCAGAACAAAGTGCTTTCTTCTTATCAACGACATTCAACATTGTGCCAGCAAATTTCTGTTCTGATTAGGTCAATGGACACTGGTTTTACATTGCAACCAAGAATTCCAGCTAATATAACGCTAAGAAGTTTTTCCTATGAGCTTTGATCACACTGAGTTCTTCATGTGGCTTATTGTTATCTCCCCTCGCGAACTCCTCAAAGTCAGCTAAGGGCGTTTTTCATATTTACTGTTGCAGCTCGCACAGTACCGGAACAGAGCATTACAACCTGAAACATCACGTAGCCCAAATTTCAGCATGTCTCTACTACCAAAATTGGTTGAGTTCTGATTGAATTTGCAAACTTATTTCATAAGCATTCTAATTGACTAAACATAATTTTGACAAGTTTTTCACTACCATTCCTCTCTCCAAATGTTTAAAGACATTTCGAAGCTAGAGTCGTTTGTTGCCTTATTGGTCAATTGATGGATTATTCTGTGGCACTGTCATTATTATTTTTTTTAATGATTTAGATTTTAGAAGCAACAAAAGTCTTGTTAAAAAGAAGGGGCAAAAGGATGTTAGCCAACCAGGCTCCTTGTGACATTTGAAGTCTCCTGTTGTTATAAAGGGAACATAAAACTATTTGAACAGAAAAATGATCTAGTTAATAATAGTATTAAAAAAGAATAATTGTGAGAAATAAAAGAATTTTACATAAGCAACACTAGATTGGAACTACTTATGCTGCATAATTTACACAGAGAGAGAGTTCCCTAAGAGAGAAAGCATCTTAACATCTTATGCATATTTCCAAAGACCTAAACCACCTCAGGATAAAAGAAGAAAACATGCATCACTAGAAAGTAACACATTTGCTGGCAGCCTGCTCTCAGCAGCTTGGTATAACCTAAAGATACCACTGCTACATACTTGGGTTATGTACCACTAAGAGAGCTGGTGCTAAGGATGTTTCTTCTAACCATATGGAATTGCCCCAAGCTAGCAAGTAGTTTAATGGCATTTTGGATCCATATGTTAAAGAGCAGGAAATTACTTAGAAGAGTGCAAAGCTGTAATTATTTTCTCTGTTACCAGCCAGCACACTGAAAATCAGCTTCTCAAGAATGCAGATTCTCCACACAGTATAGCTCAAACCTTAGCTTCTCTTTGTATTTTGATAAAGATGAATCTGAAATATTGTGTTCCAATAAACTTTCCCCTGGATCACTTATGACATCATCATCTTGGATGCTTTTTAAAATGAATATTCCTTGGTCATCTTCCCAGACTTACAGAATAAAATCTCTTAAATTTTTGAACTCAATAGATGGGACTTCAGAATGCTTCTACTTAAGGTGACTAGATCGCTCTCTAAGGACCCACTGCATTTGAGAACCATCATTGCAGGGCATAGGGCAGCTGGTCACCTGCAGAAAATGCTTGGATAGAATTTGGTTAAATTACTGCTTAACGCACAGGCCATATTAAATTAAAAAATAACATACTATTAAAGTGACTGTGGACTTCTTATCAAAGGAAGTAACTGCCAGGGCTTTACCCTCCTATTACTCTGTTAAGGTGCTGACTGCACACTAGAGGGAAGGCAGCAAGGTTGTGGTAGTTCTATTGGAAAACACGCCCCCTACCTCCACAGTTTTGTATAGGACAAACTTAATTACTACTCTCGGTTACTTCTATTTCAGTTTAGGGCTTTCAGGTTGAAAAGAACAAAGGACAGAAGGTTGTTGAAATGTATTTACACACACACACACACACACACACACACAAACACACAGTAATCCCTCTAATTTGTACCAGCAACTTCAGTAACCAAGCAGCAGCTGCAAGTGTTCAATTTCTTTAAATTTCTTATATTTTTTTCAATTAAATGTATTTAATTCTTAAAAATAATTAGGACGCAACTACCAAGCAGGGGAGGAAACCTGTTCCTTATTCTAGAGATTCAATAATTCTATTTCAATGTCACCATCTGAATTTTCTTTATCTGCCCTTGTTTTTGCTTTTATTTCTATCTTTAATTTTAAAGGTTGTTTTGTATGTCATCCTCTAATCTTCTTGAACTAAGAGATGATTGGGTCAATTTATTTTTGGACAATATCAGAATTAAAGAATGGAAAGATACCTCTGTCAGACCAACTCAAAACTCAGGCCCTCCTTATGTCCAGTATGTGAATTTTCACTTTGGCTAGGGTTCAACCTAGTGATAGCAACAACTTATTCAGCTACTTTTCCTGGCTAGGATGGGTTATGTGCTGAAACTTAGTAGTTTAGGTTTACACATGAAAGTGGGGTTGGGGGAGAGAAAAGGAGAAGGAAAGATTTTTTTCTTTGCTATTAGAGCCAGCACTTCCCACCCAAACCACTCATTCTATAAAAATGTCCATTTAAACAGTGTGGAGATACAGGTCATTTGCTAGCTTTTCAGTAGTTGTGGAGGTAATAATATTACTTAGCTTTTTATCTTATATACTTTGGGTTTTAAATGACAAAATTGCCAGCATTCCCTGAGGTTTAAAAGAATGATTCAGGGTGATATCACATCAACCTCTTTGGAAATCTCAGCAACTACATAGCAGATTGACAGTTTTTCTCCATGAAATAGGTTGCTTCTGTCAAATGACAACTATTGTCACAAGAAGAAATGTTCATGATTCAGTATTTATTGTCTAATCCTATCATTTCCTACTTGGTTCCTGGTTGTCTTTTACAACTTGAGAATATTCCTGAGAAAAAGCTACAAAGAAAACAACAGTGATTTTCCCAAAAGCCTGCAAAGAAAACCCCTATATCTTAAATTCTTTAAAACTGAGTTGTGATTCCAATAATACACTGCTCAATTCTTCTGAAGAGTAGGTGGGAGTGAAGACTGCTATTTAACATGGGTACATGATGGCATTTAGCTAAGTATTGTTATTTTACTTTCATTTATATCCAATTACACATTATCTATGTTTTAAATGTCCTACCCTGCAAAGAATGTGGTTGGGGTTATTATCTGTATGAGTAATAAACTCAGTGCAAATTTTTCTTTGCAGAGATTATTGGAAAAGATTCTCCACTTCCCCTTATAGAAAAGGAAAGACCCTTTCTGTACTATTTAGTGAAAATTCTTGCTTGCTGTCTCCTCTTAAAAATAAGGGCTAAATCTTTTCCACTGACATATTTAATGCCAATCTTAGTGCCTACCACAAGATAGACTCACTGTAGTTATTCATACAATAGGTAGATTACTAAATGAATGGAAGAATGAAGGAATCAGAGAGGAATTTAAACAATTGTTCTCTCTGTCACAAAGTAGCTTAACACATGGCTTCTCAAACTTGAATGTGCAGCTGAATCACCTGGATACCCTGGTAAAATACAGAGTCTACTTGTTAGGTCTGAAGTAGAGCTTGACAAACTTAATTTCTATCTGAAGTGATGCAAAGATTTTGATCTACGGAACTCATTTTGAGAAGCAAGGTTGAAAATATCATTGCAAGCAGCAAATTTCCTAGTTCTTGACTTTTTAAAGAAGATGAACAATGTTGACATTTAATATGAATGCCAAGGGTTGCTATATGATATTTTCATTTCTATATTTGTTAATTAGAAAAGAATAATACAAATAGTTCCTTTACATTCTGTTGCACTTTTAAATGTATCTACATTTTATTTTTCAAAGAAGCAAAATAATGAACTTTATGATTGCAATATAATATTTATTAGATCTGCATATAATATACTTAGTGTTTTAAATCCTTACAGGCAAGTAGTCCTTCTGTGCCCAACATATGGTCTCTGAATCAATGGGGGTCCTGAGGCCCAACAAGACCATGAGTTCAAAATTATTTTCATGATAAAACGAATATGTTTTTACTACCCTGAGTTTTTGAAAACTAAGATAGTTGCCTTTTTCATTGCACTGACATTTGTTTGGATGGTGCAAAAGTAATAGCTTCATAGCATGACTCAGCAGTGGCGCCAGCTGTACTATTAGTTACTGCCTTGTTGACTGTCAACTACTTACAGTAAAAATAATGTCATTTCACTGAATAGTGTCCATGATGAAGGAGTTCAAATTATGCTTTATTAGTTTTGACCTTAAGTACATGTTCTTTTGATGAAAAGAACTCTGATGAAAAAGACTATGCATACGTACTTTAGCATAATGATGTGCAATGCTTAGTTCAAGAAAAGCACTTGTGAAATCATGTGAGTTGTGAGGAAAATCGGTAGGTGTTTGGTGTTTTTATAGAATACAATTTAATTCACCTTGAAAAAAATGACAAACCATTATTTTTCTGATTTTGGGATTACTGGCAGACATCCTATTGAAAATGAGGGAAATGAGCTTGTCTGTCAAAGTAAACAACTAACATTATTTGTTGCCAATGACAGAAATTGGGCTTATAGAGAAAATTCTATTTTTAAAAATTTGTATCTGCCACTGTGAATTTGACAGCTCACTAGTACCTAATACTTTTCTGATGGAAAGAGTGGTGATATTTTAAAATACGATTTTCTTTCTTATTTTTGGATAATGAAATCTGTCAACATTTCAAAGATGTGAACAACACATCAAAACAATATTTTCCAAATGACCAGTGCACTCCCAGAAACCATACATGGTAAAAATATTCATTCTCAAGTGAGAAAAATGAGTGGATTTTAATGTAACAGGGTAACAAGATCATTGATATGGGCTTAAATTTCACATCGAAACTAATGTTTTTTTTTAAGTGCCATTTGACTGCAATGTTTACTGCCCCCATGTTTATGTCCATGTGTGCTCAATTTTCAGCTTTCACGTTTAAGTAAAAACATGCAGTATTTGGTTTTTCTGTTCCTGCATTAATTTGCTAGGAATTCTGGCCTCCAGTTCTATCCATGTTGCTGCAATGACATAATTTCATTCTTTTTGTGGCTGTGTAGTATTTCATTGGCAGCTGTGTTGATTCCATGTCTTTGCTATTATAAATAGTGTAGTGATGAACTTGAAAGTGCATGAGGCTTTTTACTAGGATGATTTATTTTCTTTTGCGTATATACTACGTAATGGGATTTCTGGGTTGAATGGTAGTTTAGTCTTAAATTCTTTGAGAAATCTCCAGACTGCTTTCCACGGTAGCTGGACTAATTTATATTCCCAACAACAGTGTATATGTGCTCCTTTTTTATTCAACACCCTCACCAGCATCGGTTTTTTTTTTTTTTTTTTTTTTTTTTGCTTTTTCATAATAGCCTTTCTGACTGGTGTGAGATGGTATCTCATTGTGGTTTTGGTTTGCATTTCTCTGAGGATTAGCGACACTGAGCATTTTTTTTTTACATGTCTGTTTGTTATTTGTATGTTTTCTTTTGGGAAGCATCTGTTTATGTACCTTGCTTATTTTTAATGGGGTTATTTGTTTTTTTGCTTGTTGATTTGTTCAGTTCCCTATAGATTCTGGATATTAGGTGGAAGGAAGGAGAGGTATAAAATCTACCTAAAGGGTGCTATGCTCACTACTTAGGTGTCGGGATCTGTACTTCAAACCACAGCACCACGTGATATTTCCACGTAACAAATATGCATATGTACCCTCTGTATCTAAAATGAAAGTTGAAGTTTAAAAAAAATCACACCTCAGTAAGGGTGAAAAAAACAACCTATTAAAGCAATTGTTGTTAGGCTGAAAAAATAAGAAAGAAAGAGGGCTGATCTGGAAGGAGGTTAGGGGAAGGAAGAGCCTGCTAATATACAAGGAAAAGATGGTAAAGATGTGTGTGTGTGTGTGTGTGTGTGTGTGTTCCTATTTATGTATCGATAGAGAAATAACTTTAAAAGAAAAATATTAAAAATATATAATTTGCAGTTTCCGTATGGTATATGAGTACACTTTCAATTTTATAACTCATCTTTCTATAATTCATGAAAATAAAATTACCAATTTAAATATTTCTCTTCTATTTTTTCCTACATTATTTTCTTTGAAATATGTCTTAATTTAATAAAATGCTGGAGCCTTCCAAGCAACCCTGCTTTTCCTCTAACACACACACGAACACACCACATACACACTATACACACATATACACATATGTATAATTTAAACTATTTTAATACACACATAAAATTATATGTAACTATAAAATGTCTATTAACTGATTAACTGATCATACAATTGTACTTCCTTTAATTTTTAGTCATTGCAAATTTATTTGCAGGTTATAAATGGGTGTTTAGGTGCATGTAAGATTGTTTTTAACAACACTAGTTAAGTACTTGTTGCCATTGTTGAATTTACAGATTCCAGTGCAAAATATGCATTGATTGTCAAAGGGTTCTCAAACAATGTTTTTTTTTTTCTGTTCTTTTTGTAATTCCTATGGGATAGGAAATTTAGAGTGAAAATAAAATATTGGCATAAAATGTCATAATGCTTTGAAATACATAATACTATTTCATAATTCTGAAAAAAAAGTATGAGTTAATTAACCTTCTCTAATGTCTCATAAGTGTAATGACATTTAAATGTAATTTAGTTTTATTTTTCGAAAACTTTATTACCGAAATAATTATATATAGTTGACGAAAAGGTCAAGAATCTGGATCCAACATTGTTCAAGCAAATGGACTGCAGTTTTGTATAATTGGCCTTGTAATGGCGAAATTCTGACACAGGTCTACTGATGTAAGTACAAAGTGAAGTAAAAAAAAATTATTTCTGCCGTTTCACTCTAGAGCAAGGATTCAGCAAACTTTTTCTGTAAAAAATATCAGATGGTAAGTATTTTTGACTTTGTGGACTATATGGTGTCTATTGCATTTACTCAACTTCGTTGCAGTGTGAAAAGAGCCAAAGGCGATAAGTAAAGGAATGTCTGAGGTGTGTTTCAATAAAACTTTATTCCCAACATTAATGTAGAGTCAGTCAGCCAGATTTGGCCTAGGGTATTGTATTTCCCAACTCCAGCTCCAGCAAGATGATGACACTTGTCACTAGATCACTGGCACAACCAAATGTTTAGGCATTCAGTTTAATGCTAGTAATTATTAATCATAGTATTATTTCTGTTTTAGAAGAAGACTTGAACCCACTCTGTGCCAGTTACTGACCCACTGTACACAGTATGGGAATCAATGATCTTAATGTCAAATCAAAGTTATCAATATATCCTCCACCAAGTATATCAAATTTGATGGGGCTGCACACAGATATGTGCTGTGTTCATGTCAGCAGGCCACAGAAAGAAAAATCGTGAAGCCATATAAGTGACAAAGTGTCACAAGCTGAGTTTTGAAGGATGAATACATACTGATTATTTTGAAATAGGATTTTAAAAGCATACAAATAAGAAAGTATTTATATTTGTCTGTTTATTACTCTTTAGAAATGTGGGATTTTGTGCTTGCAACAGGTATCAGGTTTAGTGTATCTGACACTATGTTTTACCTTTTTTATTTTTATCTGGGTTGCCTATATTTCACTGATACTGTCAGCCTGGTGCGAGTAGCCACTTTGTTTTGTTTATTGCTGTATCCTCAGCCAGTGAGTGTCACGTGGGGTTTAGATCTGCAATGATGGCTGTAGAGTTCCATGCGTGTGTCCCTTCTCTGCTGGAGTTCTCAAGCAATTGAGAAGAGAAAAATGAACAGACAGATGGGGCTTCCATGTGTCTCTATGGCTTCGTTCATAAGCAATGATGCTCATAATAAATAACATTTCATAGGGCCATCATGGGCATTTAATGAGATGATACCTATAAAGCACTGAAAGCAGTGCCTGTTGTGCTCAATAGATGTTAAGTATTGCTATTAATAAGTCATAATTATGTTTTCAAATAAACACTAATTAAATTAATGTAAAGTTTCCCACATGGTATTTTAATTACTTTAGTTTATATCCATAATAATATTTAAAATTAAGAAAACAACACATTTAGGCTCTAACTGTGTTAATGGGAAACCTAATTCTACTTGATTACAATTACAGAGGAATCCTAGCTTCATTCCTCATCAATACAAAATGATTTCTTCTTCCTTGAATGAATTGTTCACTGTGATACTATAATAGCTTTAAAGTTCCATTTACGTAGTTTTTACTATTATCTTATTCACACTAATACTTAAAATGAAAGACTGAAACCAATAAATGTGGGTTCATATTCTTGTAATAGGAAATTCAAGTCCATCTGTTTAGGATTATAAGGTAATGTTGGATTAATTCATACATCGTATATGTTTGTTGTGGTACTAAAATAGCATTAAATAGTCCATTTAAGAGTAGAGTAGAAGTAAGAAAAATAAAGTGTCCTTGGTATCATCTATGACAAAACCCTTGATGTGGTACAGCCTCATTTGACCCGTTTGATTTACCTCCCATCCATCTCCCTCCTGCTGAGCGCTGTTGCAGGGCCTGTGTGAACCATATTAACTGGACACTATATTCAAAGGCAATCACTGACCAAAAGGTGATCAGAGGAAAGGATGAGAGTGAGATTGAAGTATTTATTCTGAAAGGTGGATGATTTCAATCTCTGATCAAGTCACAGGTGGTCCTTTTGCTCACTCTTTCTTTCTCAGTCTCTCTGTCTCTCTCTCTCTTTTGGAGTTCAGGGTGATGGTCCCTTCATTCCTTCCTTTAGGTTTGGGAGACAATGTTGTCTCAATCTATGTGCTTTCGTTGAATCCTACTACAAGGTTGTAAATAATCCTTTTGTTCAACTCTCCTCAAGTAATCCCAATTTGAATGACACATCTTTTTCTTCTTCTTCCTCTTCTTCTTTTTCTCCTCCTCCTCCCTTCTCCTTCTTTCCTTCTTCTTTCTTCTTCTCCTTCTCCTTCTTCTTCTTCTTCCACTGATGATACATTTTAGGTATAAATAACAGAAAAATAGTTTGGAGGATAGGATTTATTTGTCTTTACCTTGAAGCTTAGAGGCAGATAAGAATGTGGAATTGAGATCTTTCTATTATAATTAAGGATGCCCTTTTTTGAGACCGAGTCTCACTCTGTTGCCCAGGCTGGAGTGCAGTAGCATGATTTCGGTTCACTGCAACCTCCACCTCCTCCCAGGTTCAAGCAATTATCCTGCCTCAGCCTCCTAGGTCACTGGGACTACAGGTGCCTACCATCATGCCCAGCTAATTTTTGTATTTTTAGTAAAGACATGGTTTCACCATGTTGGCTAGGCTGGTCTTGAACCCTTGACCTTAGGTCATCCGCCTGCCCCAGCCTTAAGCCCTGGGATTACAGGCGTGAGCCACCGCATCTGGCCTTATGGATGTTTTATTGAAATCTTCTTAATTGCCTTCATCAGCAACTCAACAAAAGAGAACAGAGCGGTGCCTTTATATACACCACACACACACACACACACACACACACACACTCATACACACACACACACCAATCACTGAAATGTGATGAGTAAATGAGAGGGCTTTAATCTCAGGATGTCTTGTTTTAAATCCAGCCCTCACTGCTTTCTAAATATATGATTGAGCAAGTAACCTCCGTGTGCTTTACAAAGTGGGGAATATAAGAGGGTCTACTATATTAGTCAGGGTTCTCCAGAGAAAGAGAACCGATAAATGTATCAATGCAGCTATGCAAATCAATATGTAAGAGAAGATTTATTAAGGCAATTGGTTCAGGTGATTATGGAGGCCAAGATGCCCCAGAATCTATCCTCTGCAAGCTGGAAAAGCAGGGAAGCCACTGGTAAGATTCAGCTTGAGTCCAAAGACCCCATAACCAACAGTACTAAAGGCCTGAAGAACAGAGAGAAAATTTGGCTTTTTGTTCTATTCGGGGCCTCAATGGATTGGAGGATGCCTGCCCGCACTGGTGAGGGCAGGTCTTCTTAATCTACTGAGTCAAATGCTAGCTAGTCTGTTCCAGAAACACACTCACACACATACCCAGGAACAATGTTTCATCAGCTATCTGTGTATCCCCAAACCATATCCAATTGACACTAATTTAATATCATATTTACCCCATAGAAATGTTATAAAGCTGAATTGAGATACATTTCTAAGGGCCCTATCAGAGCCCAGCCCATACAAAGAACAAATAAATGCCTGCCATTGCATAATTTTTATTAGTTGTCTTAGCAAATAATATTAATATTATTTTCATAAAGTAAATTGAGATGACATCAAATGGGATATGTTATTTATTCTTTTTCCATTTTATTGTTTGTTAAGTGTGAGCTGATTATATTTAATTTTATTGAACTTTGATTATTAAACTCAGGCCTGTTACTAAGTCTAGGGCTCTGAATTTACATTTTATTCTTATTCTGAAGGAATGTATATTCTTTGGGTGGATGAAAGCAAAGAATTGTGGTAATTACATAAAAATTAACCAAAATTTTATTTTTTCTTTGAAAACTCCATTACCTTATAAGACAATAATTTGTTGTTGTCATTCTTTTTGTTTTTTGATGGGGTGATTTAGCTAGAGGTCATTAGATACTTTTGGAAGTCATATAAATTTTCTGAGTCTACTATAAATATTAGACTATAAATACAGATGTGTATATCATAGCTACAAGGATTTATGCAGTTAAATAAAAATGACATTTTTATGTTCTAAAATATTTAATATAGAATTGTAAACTCACACTCTCATTATTCTAAACAAACTCCACACTGTTGAAATCTGTATTTTTACATACTCAGGAGGAAATACAGAGGCAGACACACTCCTACATATTGCTTTCTCTTAATTTTAAATGAAGGGAAATACTTTAATTAGGTAATCTGCAGATTGTAGTATTAAGTTAGAATGTTACCAAAAATAAATTTAAGAATCCTTTTACTTGAGAAAACATTCCTTTAAAAATATGTTCACATTAAAAATAATAATTTTCCCTGAAAAAACAATTTTATTTATTGGCTTGAGCTAAGAAATATTAAAAATAGAATAGAATAGCCAAAATTGACAAGTTAGATATAATTAAATTAAATAGCTTCTGCACAGCAAAAGAAACTAGCCTCAGAGTGAACAGGCAACTTATAGAATGGAAAAAAACGTTTACAATCTACCCATCTGACAAAGGTCTAATATCCAGAATCTACAAGAAATTTAAGCAAATTTACAAAACAAAGGAACAAACAAACAACCCCAACAAAAAGGGGATGAAGGATATGAACAGACACTTTTCAAAGAACACATTTGTGCAGCCAAAAAACATATGAAGAATAGCTTATCATCACTGGTCATTAGAGAAATGCAAATCAAAACCACAGTGAGATACCATCTTAGGCTAGTTAGAATGGCAGTTATTCAAAAGTCAGGAAACAGCTGATGCTGGAGAGGATGTGGAGAAATGGGAATGTTTTACACTGTTGGTGGGAGTGTAAATTAGTTCAACCATTGTGGTAGACAGTGTGGCAATTACTCAACGATCTAGAACCAGAAATACCATTTGACCCAGCAATGCCATTATTGCATATATACCTGAAGGTTTATAAATCATTCTACTATAAAGACACATGCACAGGTGTGTTTATTGCAGCACTATTTACCACAGCAAAAACTTGGAACCAACCCAAATGCCCATCAGTAATAGGCTGGATAAAGAAAATGTGGCACATATACACATGGAATATTATGCAGCCATAAAAAAGAATGAGTTCATGTCCTTCATGTCCTTTGCAGGGACATGGACGAAGCTTGAAGCCATCATTCTCAGCAAACTAATACAGGAACAGAAAACCAAACACTGTATGTTCTCACTCATAAGTGGGAGTTGAACAATGAGATCACATTCATACAAGGAAGGAAACATCACACACAGGGGCCTGTTGAGGGGTGGGAGGCAAGGGGAGAGAGAGCATTAGGACACATGCCTAATGCATGTGGATCTTAAAACCTAGGTGATGGGTTAATAGTGGAGCAAACCACCACGGACATGTGTACCTATGTAACAAACCTGCACAATCTGCACATGGATTCAAGAACTTAAAGTAAAATTAAAAAAAAAATGTTTAAATAGAAATAAGCTTTATTCTGTCTAGAATCTATAATTCAGTCCTTCCTTTAAATTAGCATATAGCTATATGTCTATATGTATATCACATAACTGCATCTCTATATGTTTATACATATATCTCTATATATTTTTATGTATAGATATATAAATAAATATCTGAATATATATCTGTATATCATATGAAATATAGATATATTATCATATATCTGTACATCTATGTGTACATATATCCATATAACTTTCCATATAGATATATAGATATATATCTACATATCTATGTATAGCTTCATATGTATATGCTAATATATCTGTGTACATATAGACATGCAGATATATGTGTAACTTTAAATTAGCATATATCTGTATAGCTATATGTATATAGATCTATACATATATATTTGTAGATCTATATATACATATATATTTGTAGATCTATATGTATATAGATATATTAGCATATAGACATAGTCAAATACATATAGATCTATATGTACATGCTGATATATCTAATACATATATACAGATACATGCTAATGTATGCTAATATAACCCTAAACAATAGAAAGACTGACAGTATGAATCTTTTTACTTACCTGATTTTATAATCTAAACCATACGGTGCTTGTTGGAATGACATTTATAGTGCAAGAAGAATCTCTTGATCTAAAGCATGCTTTATAACCCTTGTTCCCCCTGGTATATTTATTAACTATTTCCCTAATCTTTACATGAATTCTGAATGAGGTTTAAATTACTTCATCTGTATCCCTGCTTGATATTATGGCACAACAAATATTAACTATGCAAAACTGAAGAGACACTGTAATTTGGTAAATAAACTAGTGTATAGGATTTTTCTCAGCATGCATATTCAGTTCTATTTAAAGAAAAATTTGTTATAACTTGCATTTCAATTATATTTTACATATTATATACTAAATATTGGTGCAAGTTTCAAAATTAAATTGAACATGAATAAAATATACTAAATGCAGAAATTGTCTTTTTATAAAATTGGAAAATAGATTTTTTGTGAATTGCCTATTGTATCCTTTATTTTTTTTATTTGCAGCAGCAAATCTTGTTTGCCCTTTGAAACCCCTTCATATTCCATTAAAATCTAGACATTCAAATGGAAAATATAAGAGAGAATTCAGCAACTTGCTGTGATTCTGAATTCAGCATCTTCCTAACTCTTCTTGTTTCTTCCAACGGTTGTTGACTAGGATTTCTGGTTGCACCAATACCCATATATAGCAGACCATGACTTAATTCTCATGGGCGGCAAGAAGAGGGTGTTATGTTTTCTCAATGAGATCAAGGGCTGTTGTATTTGATCTGCTTTTTCGGTGTCTATTTTGTACTTTGCTTTTTATATTTTGCATTTAACTTTAGCTGTGGTGTACTATTTTTAAGAATTTAAGTCAAAATTACAGAGGATTGGGATACTAACACATTGTTGACAATTATGAACGACTACTTACAATTTAAAAAACTGAGTATGTGGGTGCATCACAGTGTCCTTAATGCTGGATTTGTTGTTGTTGCTGCATTCTTGCCTTATTTTGCTCATTGAAGCAGCTGACGTATTTAATTATATCAAGCAGCTGTTGTGTAAGGGCAGCAGATGTTTTGCACAATGTTTATTTACATTGCCTTAATGTAATTTGAGAGGCCATTATGATTCCATCTTTGTGGCCAATCTCATGCTTCCTTTGTAGATTCTGTGGGTAATGAACTTCTATTTTCATTAGAGCTTGAGGTGACAAAATAAACTAAATAAAATCATTATATATTACTGTATGTTTTATGAGTATGGACAGCAGTGTATAATTTCTTCTCCACTTACTGATAACATATCTAAAAAAGCATGAGGATCATAAAATACTCAGTACATTTCACATGTACATTTGGACACAAAATTTGTGTGCTCCTTCAGATTTCTCACTGATCTTGCCTTCTTTTTCTCTCTTGTTTGATACACCTCTCATGCCAGAATGCCCACCACTTTCAAATATGAATGGAACACTCTCATCTGGTTGCATGAGAGGTTACCAAATGGCCAAATGATTCTCCTGGAAGTGTGAGCAAGTTAGCTCCCCATGGCATGAACCTTAAACAGTGAGAAACAGGATCTGTGAGGGAGCTGGGCAGAATAATCCCACTCCTTGCTTTTACTTCTTGACCACTGTGTGATACAATGCCTCCTTTTTCAGTCCAAAGAAGGTGCTATGTTGTGAGCTATACTATGCAGATTCCCAGGTTGTAAGAATATCAGAGAAGGCTCTGCTCAATAGCCAGGGAGAAGTTGAGGTGTTCAGATCTTCGAACACCCATGCTCTACAGTGTCCTGCCAATAATCAGTGATCCTGAAAGCTGATTTTTCTCCCCAGTTGAGCCTTCAGATGACAGCTGCCCAGTGGAACCTTTGTTGAAACCTATGAGTGACTTCGAACAGGGAATGTAACTAAGGCATACCCTGGTCCCTGAACTGCAGAGACTGTGAGATAATAAATCTGATTATTTTAAGCTGCTATTTGTTGGAGTCATTTGTTGCACAACAGCATTTACCAGCTGCAGCTTCAGCCTGCCTCTAGTATTCCTTTTTGCAGACCGCATTCAGTAGGCTATCTTCTAATGAAGCAATTTCGTCCAAGAGAAAGCTCGTACGACTACATAGGTATCTAGGAATAACTCTGTGCTCCTAAAACTATGCAGCAGTACGAGGGACTAGCTTATCTCTCATGCCTCATCTATGGCGATGGAAATATCTTGCCGTAGACACCAATAAGACATTATTTGTCTAAGCATACATCTCTGTGGTTAACGTGGCATAAAAAATAACTATGCCATGCTCCTTCCCTATCCATGAGCTTTACTCTAACAAAATAAATTGTATATTTACACTGTGAAGGCCTGTTAGTTTGTGGGCTCAATTTTCACCACACTCATTGTGACTTTTTTATGCCTCTTCTTGTTTGTGAAGCTCCCTTTATTTTATATTAAAGTTTCAGTGTATGCGTTGATTTGAAGCCAAAATTCTGTGCCATTTATATATTTTTGTAACACTACAAAATTCAAACCATCTTAATTATATCTTTATAATCAATTTTAGTATCTGCTAGGGTCCTTTCTGTTTATTTTTATTCTTTTTTTGGTGGAAGTGTCTTGATTATTAATGAGCATTTTCTATTTTATGTAATTTTTCAAATTAGGTTATGTTGCATTCAAACATTTGAGTTTTACTAAACCCGTAGTTAAAGTTGTGAAAATGTTTATGATACTTAATATGTATATCCAGAAAGAGAGGGCATCGATTCAGTAATCACTTTCAAATATGACTGTTTTTAACATTACGTCAACATTTATATTTGTCATAGAAAAATGCATATTTGTTACATTTGTTTCTCAGTGCTTACAAAGCATTTGTTTTTACAAAAAACTGTGTTTCAAACAGTTGGTTCCTGGTATAAAACATGCAAGTTTTGTTCATCCTTGGATTTAAACTTTGCCACTTTGCTAATGTTGGAAACACTTCTCCAGAGATCGCCTCACAACTCTGCACATCTTCTCAGCACAGATATTGATGAATTTTGTTGTGACTTATTTTCCCAAGGATGTCCAACAATGAACAACCTTTCAGAATAGAGCAAGTGTCTTCTTCCTGGGAATAAGATAGATTTTCTTTTTGTTTTACTATCCATGATAATAAAAATAATGAACTCTTTCAAAGTAAGGATTATGTAGGTGTACTACCAGTCCCATTTAAAAACTGGGCCGAGGCGGGTGGATCACGAGGTCAAGAGATCGAGACCATCCTGGCCAACATGGTGAAACTCCGTCTCTACTAAAAATACAAAAAAATTAGCTGGGCATGGTGGCACGTGCCTGTGGTCCCAGCTACTCGGGAGGCTGAGGCAGAAGAATTGCTTGAACCCAGGAGGCGGAGGTTGCAGTGAGCCGAGGTTGCACCACTGCACTCCAGTCTGGCACCTGGTGACAGAGTGAGACTCTGTCTCAAAAATAAATAAATAAATAAATAAAATAAAATAAAAACTGAGTTTTTCCTTAGCATGAATTCCTCAGCTGTTACACAAAACCCACTGAAGGAAATGCTTCCACTGGGCCTCTCTGCATTGTTTCTGTGAGACTGTGTTCTCATCCGACAGCTCAAAGCCCTGTTGATAGTAGCCTTAATTAAATACTACATGATACAGATGAAACCTACTTAGTTCTAAGTCTTTCATATTTATTCAACAGAGGGGCTAATAATTCAGGATGCTCATGAGAAAATACGCCAAAAACTAACATAGAAATAAGAGTTGAATATTGTTGGAAAACAATTCTCCAAAGTCTTTCAGACCCTCCTTAATGGGTAAGACATTGGTAGAATTGCACTGCCGTCTCTCCCACCGCTTTGACGAGAACATTCACTATTAAAGTGAAGTTTTAATAGTGAAGCATACGTTGAAATTCATTTTTATATAATATTTTGATACATGTCATGATACTTTTTAATTTCCCTTACAACTTTCACCCATGTACTAATTCATAGTGTAGATTTTTTCAAAAACATAAAACATACACTTAATAGGTGACTTTTTATTGATTTTGAACTGCTTTGCACATAATTTATTCCGTAAAATTTCAATTCTTAAAATTGTATGGCCCAGACTTGTTTAAGCTTAAATAATCATTCAATATATGCTTAAAAAAAGGCATTGTTTGTGGTTCTTCCTGATAGTGTCTCTGTAGATGTTAGGTAAAGTTTATAATTATGATGTCAACTTCTCTTCAGCCTTAGTAATTTCTTTTTACTATTTGATCTATTAATTAGTAGAAATCATGTGGTGAGATTTTTTACATCACTGTAGATTTGTTTTTCACATTGTAATCTATCAACTTTTGATGTTTGTTTGTTTTAATTTTCAAATTAATTAATTAATTTATTTATTTATTTATTTATAGAGACAAGGCCCTGCTATATTTCCGAGGCTGGTCTTAAACTCCTGGCCTCAGGAGATTCTGCCACCTGAGCCTTCCAAGTAGCAAGAGTTACAGCGCAAGCCACCTTGCCTTGCTTGAATGTTTGCTGTTAATATAACAAAGTTACACCGGTGAGCTGAACAACTGATCATCAGAAAGTGATCCATAAATTATATTTGTTTAATATTAATATAGCTACACCAGCTTCCTCATGGCAAGTATTTGCATGATTTATTTTTTGTGAGTTTATAGCAATCATTTCTCTTTATGCTATATTTTTCCCTCTGCCTCTTTTAAGCTGCATGTTACTGGGTTTGAATTTTTTGTTTTGTCCAACTTTTCTTTTAACAAAAATGTTTCATTCATTTATAGTTACATGATTATTGGAATGTTTAGGGTTAAATCTTCAGCATTATTTTGTTCTTTACAGTTGACCGGCTCCCACTTACTTTGCTTTTTCTGTGCTTTCTTGTCTGATTTGATATTGTTGGTTTTCAAATTATATTCTTATTGGCTTATTTGATAATTCCATCTATAGTTTTACTAGAATTTCAAAATAATTTTACAGGAAGCTTAAAAAAACCTCTTTATGGCTATAATTAATAAAAGTGGTCTTTATTCTATGGTACTTAAATTGTAATTAATTTTAATTAGTTATTAAATAAGATGGCTAATACTGTATTAATATAGAGAGATGCAAAAAGCAGGAAAATAAAGTTACATAAAAACATAGCTTAAGTGAGAAAAGGGAAATAAAATAATTTATAGAAGCTCAACAAACTAGTCAAAAGTAGAATTCTTTAAAACTTAATTCCACCTTTATGCAAAAAAATACTTTATTCCAGGTATTGTTATCTGAAAGTAAAACGGGGTTATTTTTCGCAGTGTGAATTCTGCTCAAAAAACTTCTTAGCCATTTTAGCTGTGGTAAATGCTCTCAAAGAAAACTTCAGAGATTCATGGAATTTCTCATTCCGCTTATCCTCATTGATATCAAGTCCAAACTAGAGCTGGTGAATGTTTGGACTAGAGAAGTAAGCAAATATTTGGCCTCATGGGACCTAGTGGTACTTAGGATATGTAGTAACTACTTTAGAAAAGGAAAGTATAAAACGAATCATAAGTTAATGGAGTTAGTGTTTGGCAGAGAACGTATCTTACACTTTTGAAGCTTTCCTTTCTGATTCACTGTGGTTACCTTAATGCTTCTTAAATTTTGCTCATTTATATTATAAAAGCACCCTTCATAGGGGTGAGAAACTGATTGCAGATATGCTCTCGTAATTTTCCTACTCCGAATTTTCTGTGATGATTTTAGCTAAAACATTTAAGAATACATGCTTTAAAGTAAGGAGAAGTTTAATTTTAGGTGTCATGATATCTCTTGGTCTCAATGTATGAGTACTTGAATGAAAGGAAATAGTTTTTATTCACCAAGGATGAAAGTAAGTTTGGGGCCACTACTGTTAATTATGTAATATAAATTTTTTCAAAATATGTCAAAAATATATTTCACTTGATTATCAGCATAATCATTTTTATGTTCAATGTTCTCCACCTACATTTTTAAAAGATTAAAAATAACCCTACCTTTCTTTCTTCTATATTTTTATTTAAATTTATTTTTGTTGATTTTCTCAGTTCCAAAATGATGATTAATGAAAAGGCCTTTGCAAGAACTATGACTGTGGGAGAAATCTAACATAGCTAAATCCATCTTGTTTCTAACTTCACACTCTGTTCTTTGCTCATTCTTCCAATGATGAGAGAAAATTAGTTTATAGTTTAACTTTGAAAGAAAGATGGTAACCGTCCTTTTTTGAAACTAACCTCCTCCTTACCTAAGAACTGAAACCACCTTTGTAAAACTAATAAATTAGCCAGAAGGTTAGAATTATGGTTCAGAAGTCAGGTAACCAGAGTTGACAAGATTTCTAACCTCCCTAATTATTCTTACAGATAACATCACTATTGTAAAACCTGGGATTGGTATTGTGGGTATCTCTCAGACCTGGCATTCTGATGGACTACCTTATGCTACCCAGACTGGTAACGCACACCAAGAAACTGACTCAAGGCTGGGCGTGGTGACTGACATCTGTAATCCAAAAACCTTAGGAGACTGATTGGGGGAGCATCACTGTGCCCAGGTATTCAAGGTTACCGCGAGCTATGATCATGCCACAGCACTCCAGCTTGAGCCACGTAGTAAGACCTTGTCTCAACTTCAAAAATTAAAAAGAAAGGGAAAGAAAAACTCAACTGGTTTTGTAACTCCTACCCAGAAACTGACTCAGGGCAAGAGGGCCGTGTCAATTACCTATGATTTCATTCCTGAGCCAACCAATCACCATTCCCCTTTGCCTACTCTCCTGCTTGCCAAAGTGTCCTTAAAAAACTGTAGCTTGTGAGTCCTCAGGGAGGTGTATTTGAGAAATACATCCATCCTTTCACTTGGCTGGCCATTTGATTATTAAGCTCATTCCTTGGTTTGTTTTTTGCTTTTGTTTTGTTTTGGCTGTAATATTTGCTGTTCTCAAAGCATTTGCTTTCCTAGGCAGGAGGCAAGAAGAACTCATTGGGCTGTAACAAAGTTGGCTGCTCATGTTGAGTAGCCTTTGCAGGCACTTGCCCTCAGTTTGGCATCCTCTCACTGGTATGGCAGATCTGGAACTGAGCCCAAGTTGTTAGACTGCAGGCCACCTCTGGTGCCATTTTGGCCAATGGAGCACAGTCATCACACAGTGCTTAGACCTACTTTGCAGCAGAGACATTTTTGAGGGGATTTGAAGAAATCTTCTGTTAAATATTCTAAGCGTAACCAACAGCCATATCTTACTCTCAGTGGGTTAGCCTCTTTGGAGGTCTTGTGGCTCTTTGTGGGTCTTTGCAGGCTCTCACTAAATAGTAGGAAGGGTCTTAGTTTGAGGAGATTTCTTCTCAATTAGAGAATAGAATGCCTGCTTAGAAGAATAGTCTTAGAAATTTTTAATTCGCAATTTTGATTTGGAAGGTCTTTTATCTTTCCCTTCTTGTGCATAGTTGTATGTGTGGAGAGAATCCCCTGAAGGAATTGCTGGGAGAAATCCAGTAGGCAAAATTCAGGAAACTCCCCTTGTTTGTCTAATCAGTCACTTTCGAGGAGCACTGAAGGACTTGTTAGCAGAAGCTCAGCAGGACTAACTCAGGGTGACCATTCGCTCTTCCATCTTACCCAGAGATCAGCCACTGAAACTCCTGGTTGGAGATCATCGTTCTCCACCTTGAAGGGAACTAAGATAACAGGGGCAACTTCTGGCACTTTTGAGCCTTGTCAGGTTGGTACTTGTGTGCTGAGCAGGGTGACTAGTGTCTGGGTTTGTTATGTGTGTCTTGCTTAGGCCAGAATGAGAAATGTTAATAATTAAGTTCTCCCAGGGATCCCATTGGGCAGCATCTTGCAAAACTTGGAGGCTTTTGCCTAAGGTCCCATGAAATGGAAAATGTGTTCTATAACATGGCTTGGCCTCCACAGCTGTGATTCAGTGAACAGGATCACCAGGGCTACTCTGCTCTCCTGGGGGCCAGGAGCCTGAGAAGTTGGCAAAAGGATAAGAATTTCTCACCAGCCAGGCTCCTGGTCTCTCCCTCTGTGCTCTCTGGTGGAGCTGACAAAAGTCGTTGTTTGTCCCCTTTACAAGTATTTTGATTAATGGGAAAAAAAGAATTTGTGTGATCAGTCTTGTACTGTACATTTTAGAATTCTCCTATTCTAAACAATTGGTGACAAAATCATTTCTTTTTTTAATAAGACACATTATAATGCTATGGCTCGCCAGGAGAATTCTCCTGAGCAGTTAAAATCCTTTACAAACTCAAAAGTTCCTGCTCTACATTGCTGCTGGGAAAAGAGTGGCAAATGCCCCATGCTGTAGTTCAGTAGCTAAGATTCTGCGCTTTCACCATGGTTGCCTGAGTTCAATTTTTGGCTTAGGGAATGAGTCTTTTCTGGTTTTTGTGTGACTTTTGCCATTTATTGTTTTTCTTTCCTCCGTAGACAGTTCTGATTTCCTGTTTTGAATCTTCTTTTCTCTGAGCTGTCTTTGAGGTGATTCTGAAACAGTTTTTCATTGTCTGAAACAATGTTTCCAGTTCTTGTCCCACCTCCAGGATGATTAAGGAGCGCCTACACAAAAGTGAGCTCAGACTGAACAGTTAATAAGCAAAAGAAGAAAGCTCTCTGACGGCAGAGAGGGGGTCCTGAATGGGAGTACCCACTGTGAAACTGGGGTCCAGCGTTTTTATGGATTAGTAAGGGGAAGAAATGTGCTTTGTCTGAAGACTGTCTTGACTAATGCGTGACTCAGCTTGACCTGGGACCTTGGCCCAGATGAATCAGGAGCTGAAATGATGATTCATCGATACTGCTTAGCTTGACCCAGGACCTGTCAGAAGCTGAAGTGAAAGACTGGCCTAGGACCTTGGTCCAGGACCAACCAGGGGCTGAGGTGATGATTCATAGAAGCTGGACTTACAGTCTTCCTAAAGGAAAGCAGAGTGCCCACCAAACCTACTGGAGCCAACTGTGCCCATGTCCACAAAAAGAGAAGAAACTTTTCCTGGGAGCCTACTGACTATTCAAGGACAAAGGCAGTTCTTTGACTGACTTTGTTCCCTTATCTGAATGAGCTAGAGGTTTGTGCATTTATCCAAATGGGCTGGAGATTTTTCTACCTGTGCAGCTGTGGGCAAATCTCCAGGCACAACATCCTGTGCTTATTTCCTTATAGGTGCCTGCAGCTTGCATTTTTTTCCCAGGCTGCTTTCTATGTTATGTGGGGATGAGGCACTGACCCATGGCCAGAGGTCTCTAGGACCCTTCTTTTGTTACCTACCTAAGGCAAGCTAACTAATTCCTTTTAATTCCATACCTTGTAAAACTCCTTGCAGCCTTTCTGGACTCACTTGCTGTGTTCATGGTTAAGTCCTAACCTTGGTTAAGACTTACTGGTTCCAAATAAAAGGTTATCTTTGGTAAAGAAGTTCAAAGGCTAAGAACATCAGGTGTTTATCCTGGCTAAAATCTGGTAATAAAAAGATTTTAAATGTTTTTTCTTAGAGTTCTACACTCAAAAGTCAACTTAATTAAAATGGACAGAGGTTTCAAGTCGTTTCTTCTTTTCCAGTAAAAACTCAGTTAGTTGAATTGTTTTCCTATTTACTTCTATCTGTCACTTATCTCTCCTGCCACCTTCAGTGCTCACATGAGAGGACCTAACATAATTTCTAACAGTCTGGGACTTCTTGGGAAAAACAGAAAAAGTGCCATTTGGAGGAACCTCTATTTTCGTCAGGGAAACTCAAGACTTACAGACTTTTTTACATTATGTTGTCTCATCTTTTTGGCTTTTGAGGGTACCAGTAATTATTTCGTATTGTGAGAAAATTTTTAACTGATGTGTGTAGTAGCTAGGTTAAAGATATTCCTTTAGAGATAGCTAATGGCATTTGCCTCAAGCAAAGTGTACTCTTGAGCACATAGAAGGTATAGAAAAATCCTGACTCTCCACTAAAGGATAAGATTCCCATGGGAGATGGGCTGATTACAGAGTGGGCTGACTGGCATTGGGTTGCTGATATGGTTTGACTATGTCCCCACTCAAATCTCATTTTGAATTGTAACTGCCACAATCTCCACATGTTGTGGGAGGAACCTAGTAGGAGGTGACTGAATTATAGAGGGCAGGGGGTGATTTTTTCTGTGCTGTTTTCTTGATAATAAATGAGTCTCATGAGATCTGATGGTTTTAAAAATGAGAGTTTCCCTGCACAACTTCTCTCTGCACCTGTCGCCATCCATGTAAGATGTGACTTGCTCCTCCTTGCCTTCCATTATGATTGTGAGACCTCCCCAGCCATGTGGAACTGTAAGTCCATTAAACCTCTTTATTTTGTAAATTGCCTAGTCTCCGGTATGTCTTTATCAGCTGCATGAAAATGAACTAATACAGCCCACCAGACTCAGGGAAATGTCCTTGCAGTGAAGTGCACTGAAAACATATTGCACTGTCTTATCCCACAGTGTTTGTGTATTTTTGGAAACCCAGGATTTGGTGCAAAAAATGGGATCCTTGATTTGAGGAGATCTGTTCTGCCTTCTTAGCTATGCTTGCCTCTCACAAATTTAAATATTAGGTGCTGAAAGCTGTGTGCTGTCTTGGCCGTGTTTCTTCCTGTTTTTCCTAAAGGCTCCAACCTGAAGCCTGAATTTAATTAAGGCACAAGTTAAGTTAAAAAGCCAAAATGCAACTCTCTGGTAGTTAGCTGGCTATCGTAAAACTGTTTTGTAAAACAAATTTACATCTTTAAGAAAATCTCTAATTGTAAGAGCGCCTGCCTGCATATGTTAGAAACTCTGAAGCTAGTATTTACGCCTAATGTCTTAACTCTGTGCTTTTAGAATATAAGTTTTATATCTCATTTCATCTAAGAGTTGTCCCTTTAGAAATGCAAATTTAGAGCTGCCTAGCTGACAATTGTTTAGGGAAGTGAACAAGTAATCAAGGGACTGATAATGTAAAATGGGAAAGAAAAACTTCATAAAGTGCCAAATTAAGGACTCTTATAAATGATAAGATCTGTTTCTGTCTGTCTGTTATGTCCATATGTTTATATGTGTCATGTGTATGTGATATTTCCCTACCAAAATATATGAAAGAACTTTAATTGACTTAAAGAAAGAAAAGTAAGTGCTTATACTATTTTATCAAAAAAAAATAACTTAAATGTCTTTAGTTCATGTGACTTTTGCAATCTTCAGTAAATATAAAAATATATATAGTTTTAAAATTATTGTTAAAATTGTAACTTTCAGAATGTAGTCATTTGGTCTGAATTAGGCAGGTCACACACTGTCATTGCTACATGTTTTAAGGTCATAAACTGCTTCGGTAACATTTTTTACAATAATTTGACTTATGTGTTTTAGAACCATTAGATTCTAGGTAAGGCTTGGGGACACGTGGAGCTAGCCATGCCACTGGCAATGCTGGGAAGAATAAAACATTATCTGCAGTTCTGTCTTAGGCTCTGCACCCGGTACCTTATTAAAATTACCTACCTTCTAGGTTTTTTACTAAAAATAAGAGTTACTAAAAGTTACCATTCGTATGAAGCATGTTAAAAGTATGATCCTATTTGGTGATATGAAGGGTTTTAAACTTTTGATATTTGGCAAGCTTTTTAAAAATCAAATTTTGTTTTGGAAAATTTATAAGAAAGCATGCTTTCTGGTTTTCATAAGAGAAAGTAATTCTATTTTAGAGGCTTTTAACAATTAAAAGCACAATAGTTGTTTTTCCTTGATCATTTTCTTTTTTTTTAATTGTACTTTAGGTTCTTGGGTACATGTGCAGATCAAGCAGGATTGTTGCCTAGGTACATACATGGCAAGGTGGTTTGCTAACCCCATCCCCCAGTCACCTATATCTGGCATTTCTCCCCATGTTATCCCTTCCCAACTGCCACACCCCCATCCCTGTCCTTGCCTCCTCAACAGACCCCAGTGTGTGATGCTCCCCTCCCTGTGTCCATATGTTCTAATTGTTCAACACCTGCCTATGAGTGAGAACATGAGGTGTATGATTTTCTGTTTTTGTGTCAGTTTGCTGAGAATGATGGTTTCCAGATTCATCCATCTCCCTACAAAGTACACACACTCATCGTGTTTTATGGCTGCATAGTATTCCATGGTGTATATGTGCCACATTTCCCCTGTCCAGTCTATCATTGATGGGCATTTGGGTTGGTTCCAAGTCTTTGCTATTGTAAACAGCGCTGCAATGAACATATGTGTGCTTGTGTCTTTATAATAGAATGCTTTATAATCCTTTGGATATATACCCAGTAATGGGATTGCTGGGTCAAATGGAATTTCGATTTCTAGGTCCTTGAGGAATTGCCACACTGTCTTCCACAATGGTTGAACTAATTTACACTCCCACCAACAGTGTAAAAGTGTTCCTACTTGTCCACATCCTCTCCAGCATCTGTTGTCTCCAGATTTTTTAATGATCGCCATTCTAACTGGCGTGAGATGGTATCTCAATGTAGTTTTGATTTGCATTTCTCTGATGACCAGCGATGATGAGCATTTTTTCATATGTTTGTTGGCCTTATGTATGTCTTCTTTTGTAAAGTGTCTGTTCATATCCTTCACCCACTTTTGAATGGGCTTGTTTGTTTTTTTCTTGTAAATCTGTTTTAGTTCTTTGTAAATTCT
>CAUYLG010046434.1:0-12301 GCA_963573385.1 Cacajao melanocephalus | reverse complement strand
GGGATTAAGGACTTAAACATAAGACCTAACACCATAAAAACCCTAGAAGAAAACCTAAGCAAAACCATTCAGGACATAGGCATAGGCAAGGACTTCATGACTAAAACACCGAAAGCATTGGCAACAAAAGCCAAAACAGACAAATGGGATCTAATTAAACTCCAGAGCTTCTGCACAGCAAAAGAACAATCATTAGAGTGAACCAGCAACCAACAGAATGGGAAAAAATTTTTGCAATCTACCCATCTGACAAAGTGCTAATATCCAGAATCTACAAAGAACTAAAATAGATTTACAAGAAAAAAACAAACCCATTCAAAAGTGGGCAAAGGATATGAACAGATGCTTTTCAAAAGAAGATATATATGAGGCCAACAAACATATTTTATCTCTAGGTCATTAAAGAAATGCAAATCAAAACCACATTTAGATACCATCTCACACCAGTTAGGATGGCGATCATTAAAAACTCTGGAGACAACAGATGCTGGAGAGGATGTGGAGAAAAAGGAATACTTTTACATTGCTGGTGGGAGTGTAAATTAGTTCAACCATTGTGGAAGACAGTGTGGCGATTCCTCAAGGACCTAGAAATAGAAATTCCATTTGACTCAGCAATCCCATTACTGGGTGTATATCCAAAGGATTATAAATCATTCTATACAAAGACACATGCACACGTATGTTCACTGCGGCACTGTTTACAATAGCAAAGACCTGGAACCAACCCAAATGCCCATCAATGATAGACTGGACAAGGAAAATGTGGCACATATACACCACGGAATACTATGCAGCCATAAAAAACGATAAGTTCATGTCCTTTGTAGGGACATGGATGAATCTGGAAACCATCATTCTCAGCAAACTGATACAAGAACAGAAAATCAAACACCACATGTTCTCACTCATAGGTGGGTGTTGAATAATGAGAACACATGGACACAGAGAGTGGAGCATTACACACTGGGGTCTGCTGGGTGGGATCAGGAGAGGCACAGTGAGGGGTAGGGAGCTGGGGAGGGCTAACATGGGGAGAAATGCCAGATATAGGTGACGGGGATGGAGGCAGCAAACCACATTGCCTTGTATGTACCTATGCAACAATCCTGCATGTTCTGCACATATACCCCAGAACCTAAAGTGCAATTAAATTTATATATATATATAAAAGAAATACACCCAAGGTTAGTAAGTGATGGTGAAGGAGTTCAGACTCAGGTAGTCTGACTGAAAGACCTGTGTATGGTCTTCATAAGGATTTTACATTTCTTATAGTTTAAGAAATGAGTTTATTGCATCCATTGGTCCTATTTTGGCTGTTCAACATCCTTCAGAAGAAATTTAATCTTTCTTCCAATGATAGCCCTTCAAATGTTTAAAGAATGCCAACACATTCTCCAAACAGGCAAAGTATTTTAAATGATTTCTCATATGAGATTTTAAATTTTTGTACTTTTTTTTTGAAAATTTAACAAAATCATCATGCATTTATTGGGGAAAAAATTATAAATAAGTGTGAGAATACAATGTGAAAGTCTTCCCACCACCAAACTCCAGTCCTCAATTTCAACTCTTCAGGAGTAATTGTTGCTGACAATTAGGTGGGCCTTCCAGAGCTTTTTCTATCAAACCCAAATATAAATATAAACAAATATACATAAATATTTATTTTTATATACATGGTATTACACTATATATAATGTTCTACAACAAGCGTTTTTCACCACGTAACACATCACTGGACACCCTTCCCTGTCAATACAGACAAGACTGACCTCATTCTTTTTAACAATTGCATAGTGCACATGTGCTAACTTTTACTTAACTGTTTCTTCATTCAGGTTTTTAATCTCCACTTTTTCCTAATACAAAGAATGGTATAGTGAACATCCTCACACAGGCAATCCTTGCCATTCATGGTTCCAATATTCACAAATTTCAGTTATCACAGTTGTCCCCCTAGCAACACAGTTCAAATACCACAGTTCCAGGTACCATAGTATGTTAACTATGGGTAACTGCATAAAGTACAAACTTCACTGCTTGCTCTCCACAAATTGCTATGTAAATAACACATGCACCTCATGATCAGTGACCAAACACATCACTTCTTTCGAAGTCTGTTGGTGATTGGTCACTGTACATCTGCTACTTAGTCCATGCACAGACAGCAAAGAAGGTAGTTGTGCTGTTTCCTGTCTCCCAGTGATAAACCAACGTGACACCTTATAAAAAGGGGTAACTGAAAAAGGAAACTGACAAAAAGGAAGGTATAACAAAGAAACTAAAAGTGATAACAGTAGATTTAAAATGTGAAGTGAATGTCAATGGAGTTATTGTAGTTGACCACAGGAATGTTGACAATTGCTGCAGTTGGGGAGACTCTAGCTAGCTATGCAGCTAGAGGAACTTAGTAAAGGCATACTTATTAACATAAATGAGGAACATGGTTGTGATAGAATAAAGAGGTCCCAAAGGAAGTAACACCAATGAAAAACTTCACATTAAAATAATTCTTGAAGATATAACATTGCAAGTATGAAGGATAAAATGTTAGAAACTGACAGAAGCTTAGAAAGGCATATGACAATTCATCAAGGCATAGAAAAGATGCTTCCTTCATATGGTAAACTATATGAGATTATAAAGGCAGGCATTGCTCAAACTACTCTGTTTTAATTTTTAGATTTTTTTGTACTCTTTATTGTTATATCATAGTTGTACATATTTTGGGAGTACAATATGATATTTTGATATGTGTATACAATATGTAATGATCAAATCAGGGCAATTGGGATATTATCACCTTAAACATTCATCTTTGTGTTAGGAACATTATCATTCTTAGAGATTACCATTCTTAATGGCTATTTCGAAATATGCAATAAATCATCGTCAACTATAATTTCCCTACTGTACTCTCAAATACTAGAATTTATTCCTTCTAACTATTTTTGTATCCATTAGCCAACTCTCTTCATCCTTCTCCTTCCCCCTTCCCTTCCTGTTCAAACTGCTCTTGCTAAGTTTTTTTGCAGAGATAAAATACTTTAATTTTCAATGCTTCTAATATTTTAAATTTCAGTGAACTAAATAAAGATTAGTTTTACTATTTCCCCCACCTTCCTATACATTTATAACTAACAGTAAAGAAGTTTTTAATTTTTCTTTAACTTTTAAAAAAAATTTATTTATTTTACTTTAAGTACATACTATATCTGGCATTTCTCCCCATGTTATCCCACCCGACTCTCCCCTCCCTCCCCACCCCCCTCTGTCTCTCCCCTACCCCCCCCACCCCAACTGCCCCCAGTGTGTGATGCTCCTCTCCCTGAGTCCACATGTTCTCCTTGTTCAACACTCACCTATGAGTGAGAACATACGGTGTTTGGCTTTCTGTTCTTGTGTCAGTTTGCTGAGAATGGTGGTTTCCAGATTCAACCAAGTCCCTACAAAGGACACAAACTCATCGTTTTTTATGGCTATGTAGTATTCCATGGTGTATATGTACCACATTTTCTTTGTCCAGTCTATCATCGATGGGCACTTGGGTTGGTTCCAGGTCTTTGCTACTGTACACAGGGCTGCAATGAGCATACGTGTGCATGTGTCTTTATAGTAGAACAATTTATAGTTCTTTGTGTATATACCCAGTAATGGGATTGCTGGGTCAAATGGAATTTCTATTTCTAGATCCTTGAGGAATTGCCACACTGTCTTCCACAATGGTTGAACTAATTTACACTCCCACCAACTGTGTAAGAGTGTTCCTATTTCTCCACATCCTCTCTAGCATCTGTTGTCTCCAGATTTTTTAATGATCGCCATTCTAACTGGCGTGAGATGATATCTCAGTGTGGTTTTGATAAAAATTTTTAACACTTGTCTTCCGCTACTCCTCTACTCAAACTGTATGCTTTAACTCCTGGATCTGGCCCTTTTTAAGTCTAGGTCTTTGCCTGGAATGCCTTTCTAACTTTTCCCACCTACTCACCCCTTTAAACCGACAGCCTGAGTGTCACCTCCTTAGAGTCTCTCCCAGTTTTCCCAGCAAAGGAAACTGCATCCTCCTTTGTGCTCATATGGTGCTTTGGATACTGCTCAATTGTAGCACTTTTCACACTGTGAGTTCCTAAGGGGCTGGATTATGCTTCTTCCCATGTGTGGTATCCAGTACAGTCTCCAGTGCTAAGCAGATGCTCAATAATATCCATGAAATTAATGAAAAAAAAGGAAAAAAATATATTATCTGTTGAGTCAGGCACTGTGTTAGGTGTGTATATATATATATCATTTAGCTTTAAACCCTAAACATTTTAAGTTAGTATTACTTTCTCCTTTTGATAGATAAGGAATGTAAGGCTCTAAGGGATTAAGTGTTCAAGGTCAGATTTTGCTTACAAAATGCCCTCTAAGACTCAAACTCAGGTCTATCTGACCCCAAAGCTCAGGTTCATTCTATGAAGGCAAAAACTGTGATAATCCTCCTGAACCAAAATCTAATGGCAGATATCATTTACTTTCACTCTAAAAGACACGAAGCAGTAATATATGTACAGACGAGCTTTTCATTGCAATTAAGAGAACTTGAGAAATGCTTTTAAAATATGCCATTTGTAACAAAATTAACCAGAAAGAGATACTTTCCCTAGTAGCCTTTTCATGTCACTTCTACATTCCAGCTGGAGAAGAGCACAGGCCCATTGGCTCTCAGCCTTCTCTCATCTAAGACATTAACTATAGTTTACTAATGAGAGACAACATGCAGCTCTTTAAAAAGCACTAATAGACCTTCCTGGAGAATCTAGTGTCTCTAAAGTCTTTGGCTTCTCACAAGGAAATGGGGGCCTGGTGGTGGTTTTCTTTGAAGCAATTTGAATAAAGTGTTTCCAAATTATAATCAATGTAAGATTATTGAGATTCATGGTTTTGGGGAAAAAAGGTAGAAAGTTTCTTGTGGGATGATTTTCTAGGCTAGCTTAAAGAACAGGCTAGGCAAATGTTCTGTATAAAGTGCACAGATTTGGTGGAGAGATTCTGACAGGACTTCATATATATAGGTAGTGAAGATTTGAAATCATCTACTAGGTTTTATTGTAGTCAGTACTAATTCAGGTTCGGAATCACTGGATGGAATTGTAAGACATTTGTTGAACTTTTTCTTTCCCTCAGACTCATATTTTTCTTTTCTTTTCTTTTTTTTTTTTTTTTGATATGGAATTTTGCTCTGTGGCCAAGCTGGAGTGCAGGGACATGATCTTGGCTCACTGCAACCTCCATCTCCCACGTTCAAGTGATTCTCCTGCCTCAGCCTCCTGAGTAACTGGGACTACAGGCACGCGCCACCACACCCAGCTCATTTTTGTATTTTTAGTAGAGACAGGGTTTCACCATGTTGGCCAGGATGGTCGCGATCTCTTGATCTCATGATCTGCCCGCCTCAGCCTCCCAAAGTGCTGGGATTACAGGCTGGAGCCACCATGGCCAGCCCAGGTTCATATTTTTCTGTAAGGTTATGAGACAGGTAAAGTAGCCCTCCTATTAAGAGGACCTTCAGAACCAGTATAGAATTCAATATTGTTTTAGGAAAAAAAAAAGAAAAACCACAAAACTTCTAGCAATGCCTAACTTTGCAGTTACAGGCATGCAGGAAACAAAGCTAGCATCCGTGCTATTGCCATTTATAGCCAATCTGAGCTGAAGTATTTCTCTTGGTAGCTGGAATCCATATTCTCAAGCAAACTAGAAATGCTAAACTGTTAATAGCTTCCCCTTGATTTGTTTTTTGCCTTGATGCCTCCAGTGATTTCACCATAATTTAGGCAGAGTATTATATCACTATTAATGTTCACCAGCACGAAGCTCTCTGACTATTCTACAATCAGTTTTCTTCCCAGTCTCAATGTTTTTCTAGTAGAGAAATTATTAAACATGCAATGGGAGCACCTGTAGTGTTATACTGGTCATAAGTGTTGCTATAATGTTTACAATGCTTTATAACAGAATAGTTCAACACTGAGCAAAGATCATTTCTTTTTCTGGCCCTTCAGTGAGACACTGTCTCCAATCACAGTCAGTCTTCCTGCCCTTTGGAAGAGAGTATTTGGGATCCAACATTTTTCCTCTTTTTAATTGATTCTCCACTTTGACTCCTCTTAGATTCTTTTATTTTTTTTTGAAACGGATTCATGCTCTGTCACCCACGCTGGAGAGCAATGGCACGATCTCGGTTCACTACAACCTCTACCTCCTGGGTTCAAACGATTCTCCTGCCTCAACCTCTTGAGTAGCTGGGATTACAGGCACGCACCACCACACCCAGCTAATTTTTGTATTTTTAGCAGAGATGGGGTTTCACCATGATGGCCAGGCTGGTCTTGAACTTCTGATCTCAAGGGATCTGCCTGCCTTGGCCTCCCAAAGTGCTGGAGTTACAGGTGTGAGCCACAGCCACTGGCCTAGATTCTTTTTGCTAATGGATTTTGTTCATAAGGATCTTTTGGTTTTGTTTAACACTTTGTTTCATCCTGTAATTCTAAAACCGCTCCACAACTTCTGACAGCCCAGAGCTGTGCTACCTTCCCCTTCTCCTTAGGCTCACCCTCACACTAACCACTGCCCTAGCCTCTCTGCCGTGGTGTTGCATGTGGCCTGAATGTGCTGCTGGGTGGCATTCTGAGAAAAGGTGAAGCTAGAACAAATATGCCATTTTAAAACTCTCCATGTTATCTGATGCCATGAAGGCAGGACCAGGGGTAAAACTTCATGTTCAGCTAATGGTTGCATTGTTCTTGTTTCCTTCTGCTTTTACCCCTGGCCTCCTCCTCACCTCCACAACCGTCCATCTTCCTTTCCCAACCTTCTAGTTTCTCCCAAATCAAATCTGGACTAAGCTTGGGTTACCTGCTTGTACTCCTACTAGAATAATGTGATGCCGGGATTGTACAAGATGTAAAAATAACATAGACATGAACCCCTTTTATCGATGGGGAAAGAATGTTAGAAAAACACAAGCTTTTTATATCTTTCAATACGAGTCTGTTTGAGAGAACGAAAGAACTCTTGCTTCTCCAACTCAGGGTGAGTTGGTAATTATATATTTCAGAAGAATACCACATACAATTAAAAAAATCATAAAAAACCACTAGCATAAAAATGTGACATGACATGAAGCTCAATATAAAGTTGTTCAATGCACATACAGTAATTGCACCAATTACATTTAAAATATTTATTTGCTTACCAAAAACCCCAAGATATAAAAGGCTAATTATAAAAAATGACACCAGTGAACAGTTTTTACCCAAGCTAACCAAAAACAGAATAATATTAACAGTGCAAAGAAATGAAAAGAAACTTCAGTTTACATTTTGAATTAAGATGTCAACGAAATAAAACAGCAAATTCATCAGCCTTGTTGTTCGTATTACATGGCTTTAACATTTGAAGAAAATACAAAAAGCCTTTTCAGCTTTGATAATCACTTTTGACTCTTTGGAGTTGACTGAGAAAGGAAACTACATCAAAACTTCCACATGTTAATATAGGTTAAAATCATAATTTGAAAACATGCGATAATTTTTTAGAGAACACACAAGCCAAGTTGTTACCACTGCATCTGAGTACTTTGATAAAACAACTTACAGACTTACTTGTTGTAGGGTCCATTTCCTTTCCAAGCATGACATAAAACGTTTTAAATGGGACATGTTTTTCTGGTACATTTTACACAAAATTTCTTTCATAGTTTTTTAGCCTAAAATTAAAGAATTATATAGGATGGCACTGAGGGGTCAATTTACTGGAATGACTGACATTCTCCACTGACAGCTCAGGACTGGATTCAGATTCCTCTGCACTTGTACAGTTTGATTTCTGTGAGCAATGAGATAATGGCACATAGATGATCATAGCCATGTTAGTTCAAAACAACTCTGCCTACATTTATGCTTTGACTTAAAATGAGGAAATATGAAGACATTGTCTTTTGTCACAAGGGGTAATCACTATATGAGTGGATTGCTTCAACTGTCCTGCAATGGGCAGAGATAGTTCATCAATACCACCATCTCAACACTTTGTCACTAACTCTAATTAGTCTATTTTATTATAATGTATTCATATCAGTCAACTATAAAAATGTTAATTGATCTCAGGTATGATACCAGCATCTTATATTTCCAGGTTCACAGGGAAAAGATGTAACTAAAGTCACAATGATATTTAAATACAGAAATGTTTCTGAGTCATACCATAAAGGTTAAAGGTCACTTTAAAACAGAAATATTTAATTTTTTTCTGAGAAAAATACAGAATATTTCTACCCTTTTTTCAAACACCCAAATTCCTTTGGAAATATTTTATTCTTTCCCAACAAGAATAAGAAAGAATAAGTACAGCTTTTACTAATAAAATTTTAAAAACAATTTTACAGATTAGTTATTATTTCCTTTAGCTAGAAAACTCATCTCATCTTTGCCATCTAGCTCCTACTCATCTTTTAAGAACTGTTCAAGTTCTTTTTCCTCCCTCTAGACCTCTCTCACTTTTCCAACCTATCACAATACTCCTTTCATTTGAATAACTTCAATATAGTCCATTCATTATATATACTTGCATAGAATTATATATCTTTCCATATTATTTGTTAGTTGTTCCATAATGTTTCTTTAATGTTTCAACAAATTAATCTGAGTTCCCTCATCTTTCCCCCTCTCCATGCCTTACACAGTGCTCCTGAATTTACTTGACTAATTGGAAACTCTTATTTTCACTAGTGTTTCTGAAGGAATATTAAAGAACCAAAATTTTACAAATAAAATAGAAGAGCTTTCAATATACTCATAGAAAATAATTTAATTAGGAGGTTTTTTTTTAAAGTATGTGAATGCTAAACAAAAGTAAGGTAGTAAGACATGTTGTTGACTGATATAATAATACTCATTTATAGGGTTCTATGTATGTGTTTCCTCTCAGTGTGCCTTCCCCCTCTGCTACTTTACCGTCTTTGCCTTCAGAATGAGGATTAGGTGTTCTTAATTACCATAAGGCTTATAACCATGCCATAAACACCGCGGACACTCAATATGAGCCTTTGCCTGAGAATCATCCATGGGTAATTGTATGTTCTATCTTAATTCAGACAAAGAAAAATTAACTGTTTCATAGTCTGGATGAAGTCCTTTACCAAGCCCTCCCTGAACCTCAGAGTGGCTGCATCCCAGGGTGTCACTTCCTTTTATGCTCTGGGAAGGCTGGACCCAAGGGCACTCTCTCCACACCCTTACAATTCTCTCTCCTAGAGTAGTTCAGACATGTTCACTGGGCTTGCCAACACCCCAGCCAGGGCACACCTTATCTCACAAACAGGAAGACTTGTGTAGAGAGAAGGTCAGATAATTCTCATAAAGTCACACACATAATCACAGACACTCAATGCAGAGAAGCAGAAGGAACACTTCCTGACATCCAGTCTTCTTTTCAAATACCTGGACCATGTTCATTCCCTAAATCACAATAAATGTGTATGAAAGACCTGTGCCCTTTTCAGCCGCAGGCAAAAGTGGAGATCAGGAAGATATTCAGCTTAGACTCAACACAGCGCCTTATGGCAGCAGTGCCACTAGGAAGCACTTGAGACACTTTCAGAGGGCACTTTATTTCTTCCTACGAGATGAGCCTCTGTTTTCTCAACACCCTTATCTTCTCTCTGCCCATTCTTTGCTTATCTTTTAGGTTTGTTCCCATCTATGCCCCAGGCCTGCCATGGCACTATTCAGACTGGCAATCAAGATAAGTTTTAGACAACAAAAGTAAATGTATCTTCTTTTACAAATAATTTCCACTAATTATTTTTATATATGAGGCAGAAAAAATATAGCATATTCATTAGCATCTTATATTTGTAGGATAAAATACACACAAATAAAGTTAGAGGTCTGGAAACAACACAAGTCTTTAAGAATAGTAGGCCAGAGAAGTCTTTCACCCAAATTTCAGGATGTCAGGTGGTGAGATAGGTGAAGACAACTCAATAGATGCTGGGAAATGTGATGGTTAATATTGGTGCAAGGATGGCATTTCCCTTCTAAAGTCCTGGTTGATGTTAGGGATCAGATAAAAATATAATATCACAGCTGGGTGTGGTAGCTCAGGCCTATAATCCCACCACTTTAGGAGGCTGAGGCAGGCAGATTGCTTGAGCCCAAGAGTTCAAGACCAGCCTGGGCAATAAGGCGAAACCCCATCTCTACAAAAAATACAAAAATTAGTTTGGCTTGGTGGTAGCTACTCAGGAGGCTGAGGTGGGAGGACTGCCTGAGCCCAGGAGATGGAGTTTACAGTGAGCCAAGATTACACCATTGCACTCCAGCCTGGGTGACAAAGTGAGACCTCGTCTCAAACTTATATATATATAAAAATATCATAAAAATTCTGAACAATGGAACTTGGCTGCACAACAGCAACAACAAATGACTGTCACATGTATGTGTTTGCCTTAGGTCTGGGGTTGGGTTTTTGCAAGACTGGGGCTGTGTTATCTCAACTGGGAAAACTGCTGTTCCTAATACATAGAAGGCATGTTTGCCCAAGTCAGGGGCAGACTGAATGGGTGTATAAGACCATCTTCCTCTATAATTCTTTGAAAGGAGCTTAAAAAGATGTACATTAGAAAAAGAATAGGCAACCATGGGTTATCTATGCTAGAATCTAGAACAATTAGAAATGATAATAGAGAAACAACCACTGCCTTACTCTTGAATGTCATTTTACTGGGGGAAAAGCGGACATTTAAGAAGATATTTATATGTTTATACCATTACTTGAAGGATACTTTAGGTTTAAAGATAATGTGTGAGATAAAAGGGGGGCTTTTATAAGCCCCCCTTTTTATGGATTTATAAAAAATCACTAAGAGTGTGTTTCAAGGAGATCAAGTGATATGTTCAACAAGTCTGTAACATAAAAAGGAGGGTTGGCACCACTTCATGACGCTAGAACCAAGTGGCCCTGGTCATTCTATGTCAGTTTCCATATAGCCCAGGAAGATTATGGAACTCCTGATTCCAAGAGGCAGCACTAGCTGGATATGTTCAGATGTCCAAAATAGCTTTAGGAAAATTCATGGCTGGTGGATTAACACTGAGATATTAAAGGAAGCTTGAGAATCTCTCTGATCTTTTCAGTAGTAACATTACAGGGGGCATGCTCTTCACACACTATTTCTTGGTAATTTTGTTAGGGAAAGAAACCTGGGTTGAATAATGACATTATTATAAGTAGTAATAGTAATAGTAAAGCAGCAATAATGGTAATAGTAACAGTAAAGTAGCAGTAGCAGCAACTAACTTTTACTAACAATTAGGTAGTGTGTGGTGTCCTTCATTTATACTATTAATTCATTTCATTCTCACAACACTGTTATGCATGAGGAAACTGAGGTCTACAGAGGTTAGGTAACTTGCTAAAACCATACAGCTAGAGAGTGGGAAAGCCAGGGTCTGAGGACAGGCGGCAGAACTCCAAAGCCCATGCTGTTAAATGATATGGCACCCAGTGTGTATTCACAGGCATTCCTATGTTTTGCACCTGGAGGTTATCCAGGCAGGGGAGCTCAGTCTCGCAAATACTCAAAATTGGACCTTCAAAATAAAACTCTACATAAAAGGGGAACAAAATCATAGGTGATATTTTTTTGTATTGTATTGTTAAAACCAGCGTTTTTTAAATATTAAGAACTACTGAGGACTGTAGGAGCGGGAGGCAGCCCGTCCTCCTCGCGAACCTGCAGGGATGCGGCAGGGGCCAGGGAGCATGGGGAGGTACTAACCCCCCCGGAGCCCCTGAGTGGGGCTTGCAGACCTGGCCCGTGGGCCAATTTTCTGCCTAGCGTAGCCGAGAAGCAGAGGTGCCAGGAAAACCAAGAGAGGGGCGCTGGGGGTGCCCATCCCCAGAGTCGGTCCCTCTGCGAACCGAGGAAGAGAGGTGGGAGCCAGCGAGTGGTGAGAAGGGAAAACCTTTCTTCAGACTGGCCCCGGAGCGTCGGGGAGACTGGGGCGCTCCGCCTTGAGGAAGAGTGTGAGAGAAAGAGAGAGAGCGCGCGCCAGGGAGAGGAGAAAAGAAGATGAGGATTATTTGCAGACAGATTGTCTTGTTGTTTTCTGGATTTTGGGGACTCGCCATGGGAGCCTTTCCGAGCAGCGTGCAAATAGGTAAGGTGTGCTCCGATGGGGTGTGCTTGTGGCTGGTTGTAGCAGATATGCGAAAGTGAGTTAAATGAGTTGCTGATAAGCCATTC
>CAUYLG010046433.1:0-38161 GCA_963573385.1 Cacajao melanocephalus | reverse complement strand
TCACTGCAAACCTCTACCTCCTGGGTTCAAGTGATTCTTGTGCCTCAGCCTCCCAGGTAACAGGGATAACAAGCGTGTGGCACCACGCCCGGCTAATTTTTTGTATTTTTAGTAGAGATGGGGTTTCACCATGTTGGCCAGACAGGTCTCAAACTCCTGGCCTCAAGTGATCGGTCCACCTCAGCCTCCCAAAGTGCTGGGATTACAAGCTTGAGCCACCGCGCCCCACCCGGCTCCTGCCTATTTCAACTGTGTAGTCTGGGTCTACCCTAGCAGCACCTTAACTCCTGGGGCTCCTGAAATATTTTTCAGCAAAAAATTTCCTTAGGCACAAGTCATTTGTTTTCCAAACCCCCTTTTCCGATCTCACTAATTCCTAATTTCCCTGCATTTGACAAATGCAATTAACAAGCCTCGATCAGGTCCTGGCTGACAGCCCTCATCAATCAACACAAAGACTGCACAAGGCCGAGGGGGAGGGAAGGTAGCTGCAGTACAGAGAAGGCCTTACCCCTCTATTTCTGTTAATGACCCCTCCAAACCTCTCAGTCTCAAAATATGACACTGGGTTGTCACCTTCACCAACCACTTTCTGCCTTCTGGCTAAATACAAGGTGGTATTGTTTGTGCCCTCCATTCCCGTTTTTAAAGGTTTCTCCCAACAACCTCCTCTATCTCCTGTCTTCTCTTTAACAGAAGGCCTTGCCATCTGCTGCCACCATAGCTTGGGAACTCCCCCCAGCTCCAATAGTGCTGGGTGTGATAAATCAGCTGTTTTTCTGCTCTCAGCAGGGCCTCTTGCCCACCCACACATTCCAGTGACAATTTAGTGCTGCTTCCTGACCAGGAGGCTATAAACTCACCATCACTCCCCTCTCCCCTTCACACATATACACTGGAGGACCAAAAGGACAAGGATCACCAGGGTTGTGGTTACTACTGCTTTCAGTCACTTCCTTGTCCTCTCCTTCCCAGGGTCCAAGCCTTCCCTTCCCAGTTGGTTTAAGAGTCAAGACTTACCCTTCTCACCCTTCTGCTCTGCAAGTAGCCTCAGCCTCCCCTCCCCGACCACAGGGTGACAGCCCTGGAGCCCTGCCTGGTACAGCCCTGTGCATCTTTCCACCTCATCAACTTTTCATCTCTTTGCAAACTGAATTTTGAAGTCTCTCCCTCCTGCCTGCCTCTCTCTCCTTCTCTGTTATTAGCTTCATGAGTGGGGATGTTAATGTATTCACTAGACAATGTCTTCACACCACTGTTTCCTGTAATTACAGTCACTTCCCTCCCACTGTCCTGGCTTATTTGACTGTAAAGTGCTTGGAGGAGGGACAGTATGGACAAAAGACGCAACACAGGCTGAGGTTGAGAAATGAGTAGTGTAATGTTAACATCCAAGAAAGTAAAACAAATAGTCACCTCTGCAGCAGCTCATTAACGACTGGTAACACATAGAGGTCAATGTGCCAGAGCTTAAAAAAAGTGTTGATACAATTGAAGACCCTTCCACTATGAATAGGGTGGAGGATGGGTCACTGTATCCTTATTACCAATGACAGTCACCCCAAGAAACACAAACAAGCAGCTGCATCCACCCTCTTTCAGGGGGCAGAGCCACTATACTTCTCATGTAGATCAGCTACATTGTCACTGGAGACTCGGATCCAGCCATCCTCCCGCACGTGGTAGAGGTTGACGGCACCTCCTGAATAGGCATCTCTGTAGGTGGCTTGGTAGATGGCTCGACGGGCTAAATCATAGGCCTCCTCCACTTCCAGGTCATAGGAATAGCCCCGATCCATGACCCCATACGCATACACAGAGCCAGAACCTACAGAGAAGGTGGCCCCTGAGATCCGGTTCCCTTCACTGTCCACATAGTAGAGGCCTGGAAAGGGAGATGAGGTTAGCAGGAAAAAAAAAAAAGATCACCCCTTTTAATGTCTAAATCATATGCCAAGGCAGTAGTTTTCTCTCTCTCTCTTTTTTTTTTTTAAATGGAGTTTCGCTCTTCTTGCCCAGGCTGGAGCAATGGCCCAATCTTGGCTCACTGCAATCTCTGCCTCCTGGGTTAAAATGATTCTCCTGTCTCAGCCTCCTAGATAGCTGGGATTACAAGTGCTTGCCACCACACCCAGCTAATTTTTGTATTTTTAGTAGAGATGGGGTTTCACCATGTTGGTCAGGCTGGTTTTGAACTCCTGACCTCAGGTAATCCGCCCTCCTTGGCCTCCCAAAGTGCTGGAATTACAGGTGTGAGTCACCTCGTCCAGATGGCAGTAGTTCTCTTAAAACATAGAATATAATTTTAAAAATAAAAATATATAAAATAAACCCAGGGAAACCAACATAAACACAAGAAAATAGGACTTCTATAAAACTTTTTTTTTTGAGACGGAGTCTCGCTCTGTTACTAGGCTGGAGCGCAGTGGTACAATCTCGGCTCACTGCAACCTCCACCTCCCAGATTCAAACAATTCTCCTGCCTCAACCTCCTGAGAAGCTGGGACTAAAGGTGCACACCACCACACCCAGCTAATTTCTGTATTTTTAATAGAGATGGGGTTTCACCGTGTTGGCCAGAATGGTCTCAATCTCTTGACCTCATGATCTGCCCACCTCAGCCTCCCAAAGTGCTGGGATTACAGGTGTGAGCCACCTTGCCTGGCTAAATTTTTTTTTTAAGCTAGCTGAGTGTGGTGGTGCATGCCTGTGTGAGGTTGAAGCAGGAGGATTGTTTGAGCCCAGGAGTTGGAGGCTGCAGTGAGCTATAATCACACCACCACACACCGGCCTGGCAACAGAGTGAGACACTGTCTTTAGAAAAAACAAAACAAAACAAAAAAACTTGAAGAAATAAAATTTAATATTAAGACTCCAGGATTCTACAACATACCACCCCATCTCACCTGACCTTACATTATAGTAACTACCTTGCCATGTTGCCCATCCTCTTAGCACACCCACAAAGCAAGTATATATATTCTAAATGACTTAGGTTTCAAGCACAGAACTTCAGATACTGTGAAATGTGACATTTAAAACATAATCCCTACTCCCCTCCCCAAAAGACCCCCTAATCCCAGTCACTTGAGCCCAGGAGGTTGAGGTTATAGTGAGCTGTGATCATGCCACTGCACTCCATCCAGCCTGTGTGACAGAAAACCAAACTCCATAATCCCAGAACCCAAAGAGTTTAGACTATCTCGAGAACAAGTCATATTTTACACAGGAGGATAATAAAGCCTAGAGTTCATAATCATGTTGTAAAGACCTGCACTGTCCGTATGGCAGCCACTAGCCACATGTGACTAGCTGAGCACCTGACAACTAGTACATGCTGACATGGTAATATTTTGGATTTATTAGGTTAAACAAAATATACTGAAATTAAATTTTTTCTTTTTAAAAAATGTGGCTAGTATAAAATTTAAAATTACACATATGGCTCACATTATATTTCTACTGCTGGTATAGACCAGAGTTTGGCTAGGCCAACTGCCTTTATTTTTGTAACTAAAGTGTTATTGGAACACAGCCACTTGTTTCCATATTGTCTATGGTTGTTCTGTGCAACACCAGCAGAGGTAAGTATTTGAAACAAAGATTTAGGCCTCCAAGCATAAAATATTTACTCTTTGGCCCTTTATGAAAAAGCCAGCTGACTTTTGGTATAGATGAAAATTTAGAGTTCAATCCCAACTGCCTACTGGATCTCTCCAACTGGATGCCTTTGTCATGAAGTTCAGATTCAAAGTTCCTAACCTTAGATACCAGTGGTTCTCCACCTACCAAACTCATCTCTCCTGTGCGCCACAAACCCACGCTTCCTCTTGTCTTCTGAAATTCTGCCAATGGCATCACTCATCTTTTTCCTATTTTAGTGGTTCTAACATTTCACCATGCACTGGAGTCATCTAACAAAGATTTTTTCTTAAAAAAAATTTTTTTTCTTTATAACTGGTGTGGGGTGGGAAACAGGTATGGAACTTGTTTTTTATTTTTTATTTTTATTTATTTTATTTTTTAAGATGGGGGGGTCTCACCATATTGGTCAGGCTGGTCTTGAACTCCCGACCTCAGGTGATCTGCCCGCCTTAGCCTCCAAAGTGCTTGGATTACAGGTGTGAGCCACCACGTCTGGCCTGGAACTTGTTTTTTAAGTCCCCCAGGTGATTCTAATGCAAGCCAGCTTGAGCACCACAGCCCTTATTGGTTTTCAGTTTCAGGTGATTCTCATGTCAACCTCACTCCTTTCTCTGGCCCCTTCTCGGTCCCAGTGCCATGCCTTTGCCTGGGAGACCCACCATATGGTTCCAATGTACCCCTCTGGCTTTATGGCTCACAATTCCCCTTCACCCCCTTACTTCCAATTAAACTGGGCTTTCAGTTACTCCTCAAAAGCCTCATGCTGCTTTCCTCCCCTTCTTTGTTCATTATGTTCCCTTTCCCTTTTTCACATCCAGGACAACTACCACCAATCCATTAAGTCTTCCCCAATTCCTCCCATTGGAAGGAATCTCTTCTTCCTCAAAACTCCTTCAGCATTTGACTGGTTCTTTTTATTGACTGATTGATTGATTGATTTGATTTTTGAGATGAAGTTTCACTCTCGTTCCCCAAGCTGGAGTGCAATGGCTCGATCTTGGCTCACTGCAACCTCAGCCTCGCAGGTCTCCTGCCTCAGTCTTCTGAGTGGCTTGGATTACAGGCATGCACCACCACAGCTGGCTAATTTTGTATTTTCAGTAGAGATGGAGTTTTACCATGTGGGTCAGGCTGGTCTTGAACTCCTGACTTTAGGTGATCTGCCTGCCTCAGCCTCCCAAAATGCTGGGATTACAGGCGTGAGCCACCATGCCCAGCCAAGCAGTTCTGATAAAAATGGTATTTATCTTATTCAGCCTTAGATTAAGTACAGTCATCCTTTGGTATATGAAGGGGATTCATCCCAAGACCCCTGCACATACCAAAATCTATGCACACTCAAGTCCTAAAGTTGGCCCTGCAGAACCTGCATATATAAAAAGTTGGCCCAGTGTGGTGGCTCACGCCTGTAATCCCAGGACTTTGGGAGGCCGAGGCAGGTGGATCACCTGAGGTCAGGAGTTCGATATCAACCTGGCCAACATGGTGAAACCCCATCTCTACTAAAAATACAAAAATTAGCTGGCATGGTGGTGGGTGCCCATAATCCCAGCTACTCGGGAGGCTGAGGCAGGAGAATCACTTGAACCCAGGAGGCAGAGGTTGCAGTGAGCTGAGATGGTGCCATTGCACTCCAGCCTGGATGACAAGAGTGAAACTCCATCTCAAAAAAAAAGAAAAAAAGAAAAAAAAAGTTGGCCCTCTGTATATTCAGATTTCGAATTCTGGGAATGTATATTTTCAATCAAAATTAGGTTGAAAAACGTTTGCATATAAGTGGATCTGAGTGGTTCAAACCCATGTTGCTCAAGGGCCAACTGTAATCTGAGGCAAGGGGATGAAACACAATGAATAGGAGGGGGCATCAGGAAGGCCTCTTGAAGAAGGTACTATTTAAATGATGCTAAATCTCCCTGGATTTTCCTTGCTACCTTGTCCCTGTACTCTCTTACACTGTTTCCATCACCTGGAACAAATCCAGCAGCTAAGGGTTCAAAGCAACACTTCCAAAATGCTTCCCTGGACCATGTAAAATATATGAAACTGTCCTTTCACACCTTTCAGTGAAAAGCATATTAATTTCCAAAGTAACAAACTGAGCTCCTCTCTCACATCCAGTTTTTAATTTCCTTTCATCCTCCATTGGGTAGTAAGCAGATACTCCCTACATCCCTTTCTATTTTCATTTGAAAGCAAGCGAAAAAGTGGTACGTACCCTATAATTGTTCTACAAGATAACTAGGTATTTAGTAAGCAGGTAAATGAATAAAGCAAAAACAGAAGGAGGAATGAATAATTATTTTTAAGCATATGGAAGAGAAAATTAGAAAGTGACTAGCTCTACTCCAGCTTTACCAAAGGGACAACTCAACTGACGAGGAAATGACATCAAATACAAAACTGAACTTTCTGGCAAGTTTCTTAAATGCTGGCTGGAAAGGAAAACGGGCTAAGAAACTTATTTTCAGAGATGATAGAACAGGACCTAGCATGATTATAAAGGTGTTATAACTAGCAAAAAAAATAAAAGAAATGAGCTCAGGCCGGGCGCAATGGCTCATGCCTGTAATCCCAACACTTTGGCAGGTCGAGGTGGGCAGATCACCTGAAGTCAGGAGTTCGAGACCAGCCTGAACAACACGGCGAAACCCTGTCTCTACTAAATGAGCCCAAGAAGCCCCTTCTAGGTCAAAGACTCTCTGAAAAAAAAAAAAAAAAAAGAAAGAAGAGGCTAGGTGCGGTGGCTCACGCCTGTAATCCCAGCACTTTGGGAGGCTGAGACAGGTTGATCACCTCAGGTCAGGAGTTTGAGACCAGCCTGACCAACACAGTGAAACCCCATCTCTACTAAAAATACAAAATTAGCCGGGCATGGGGGCAGGTGCCAGTAATCCCAGATACTTGGGAGGCTGCAGGAGAGAATCACTTGAACCCAGGAAGCAGAGGTTGCAGTGAGCCAAGACCACGCCGTTACACATTAGACTGGGTGACAAGAGGGAAACTCCATCTCAAAAGAAAAAAAGAGAAATGACTAACTTTTGAGGGACAACCATATATTAGAGTCCAATACAGTAGCCACAAGCCACACATGGCCACTGAACACTTGAAATAGCAATACTGCCACATGTAGGATTCAACGAATTCTTAAATTTTTTTTTTTTGAGACAGATTCTCACTCTGTAGCCTAGACTGGAGTGCAGTGGCACGATTTCCACTGACTACAGCCTCCACCTCTCAGGTTCAAGTGATTCTTGTGCCTCAGCCTCCTAAGTAGCTGGGACTATAGGCACATGCCGCCACGCCCAGCTAATTTTTGTATTTTCAATAGAGAAGGGGTTTTGCCATGTTGGCCAGGCTGGTCTTTAACTTCTAACCTCAGGTGATCCTCCTGCCTCAGGCCTCCCAAAGTGCTGGGATTACAGGTGTGAGCCAGTACACACAGCCAAATTCTTAAAATTAATTTCACCTGTTTCTAATTTTTAAATACTTCCATGAGGAAATTCTATTAGATAGTGCTGGCTAGAGTTTTTAAGTCTATCACCCAATTTAATAGTCAAAAGGAGTTCTTTCTAGGTCTTATTTATTTATTTTTTTTGATTCAGAGTCTCACTCTGTTGCCCAGGCAGGAGTACAATGGCACAATATTGGCTCACTGCAACCCCTGCCTCCTGGGTTCAAGCAATTCCCCTTCAGCCTCCCAAGTAACTGAGATTACAGGTGCCCACCCCTATGCCCGGCTAATCTTTGTATTTTTAGTAGAGACAGGGTTTCGCCATGTTGGCCAGGCTGGTCTTGAACTCCTGACCTCAGGTGATCCACCTGCTTCAGCCTCCCAAAGTGCTGCGATTACAAGCATGAGCCACCACGCCCAGCCTCTAGTCTTACTCTATAGGAAAGAGAACAGACGGAAAAATATGAGCCAGATACTATACTAGTAGCTTTACATTTATTACCTCACTTAACCAGTGTAACAGATGATAAAACAGAGGTTGCAAAAATATGCGTGTATGTGTGCCTACTGTCACACAGGTAGTCAGGGACACAGCTGATCTATCCATGCCTTTTCCTATAGTACAGTGCCTTCCTTGAATAAAGAGAAAGAACAGGTTTGGTGCAGTGGCTCACATCTGTATTCCCAGCACTTTGGGAGGCTGAGGCCAGCTTGGCCAACATGGTGAAACCCCGTCTCTACTAAAAAAAAAAAAAAAACTAGGTTGGGCGTGATGGCTCATGCCTGTAATCCCAGCATTTTGAGAGACCGAGGCAGATGGATCACCTGAGGTCAGGAGTTCAAGACCAGCCTGACCAACATGGTGAAACTCCATCTCTATTAAAAATACAAAAATTGCCAGGCGCAGTGGCTCACGCCTGTAATCCTAGCACTTTGGGAGGCTGAGGAGGGCAGATCACCTGAGGTTGGGAGTTCAAGACCAGCCTGACTAACATGGAGAAACTCCATCTCTGCTAAAAATATAAAAGTAGCCAGGCCTGGTGGCACATGCCTATAATCCCAGATACTTGGGAGGCTGAGGCAGAGGAATCGATTGAATCCAGGAGGTGGAGGTTGTGGTAAGCTGAGATCCCACCACTGCACTCCAGCCTGGGCAACAAGAGTGAAACTCCGTCTAAAAAAAAAATACAAAAATTAGCTGGGCATGGTGGTGCGTGCCTGTAATCCCAGCTACCTGGAAGGCTGAGGCAGGAGAATCTCTTGAACCTGGGAGGCCGAGGTTGCAGTAAGCCGAGATCACATCATCGCACTCTAGCCTGGGCAGCAAGAGCAAAACTCTGTCTCAAAAACCCCAAAAAGGCTGGGCATGGTGGCTCACGCCTGTAATGCAAGCACTTTGGAGGCCAAGGCGGGCGGATCACCTGAGGTAGGGAGTTCAAGACCAGCCTGACCAACATGGTGAAACCTCGTCTTTAAAAAAAAAAATAAATAAAAAAAGAAAAAGAAAAAAAAGAGAGAGAGAGAAAAAAAGAAAGAAAAACAAGCAAACAAACAAACCAAAACACTCGCCGGGTGTGGTGGTGGCCACCTGTAATCCCAGCTACTTGAGAGGCTGAGGCACGAGGATCACTTAAACCTGGGGGCGGAGGCTGGAGTGAGCTGAGATCATGCCACTGCACTCCAGCCTGAGCAACAAGAGTGAGACTCTGTCTTTAAAAAAAAAAGAGAGAGAGAAGGAAGGGCTAAGGACCTAATCAACACATCCTCAGCACTGACACCAAGCCCTTTAATTCATCTCCCCATCCAACTCCTCCTCCCTGTAGTATCAGCCCAAGGACCACGTGGTTGCATCTTAACTCACCAGGGCCTCTCTTATCCCAGCCACAGATCATGGTGCCCATGGACAGCCCCATGCCTTTGTACTGATACACCATGTTGGCAAGCAGCTTGGAGGCAGCTGCTACAGAGATGCGTTCCTTATTGCGAAGCTCATAGATTCGACATTGCCGAGCCAACAGCCGTTCCCAGAAGCTGCAATCTGCTGCGCCCCCCGCCATGGTGCCCAGCAGGTATGGGTTGATCTCTATCACCTTCTTCACCGTCTGGGAGGCAATGTAAGCACCTGCTGTAGCCCTGGAGTCAGCCGCAACTATGACTCCATGGCGGAACTGTTAAGATGAGAGAAAAACACAAAACAAGCCACATAAGACCACAAAAACACTCCTACATACTTCTTTTTGCATCAATCCAAACCCAGCACATCTCTTTCTGTCCTTTTATACTTCACAGTATACTTCTCCACATATTAATGTCACATGAGCTTCACTTCAATTCTTTGACATGGGTATGACCCATATTAAATTCATTTTATAGGATGGATGTGGTGGTTCACTCCTGTAATCCCAGCATTTTGGGAGGCCAAGGTGGGAGGATCACTTGAGGCCAGGTGCTGGAGACCAGTCTGGGCAACGCAAGGAAACCCATCTCTACAAAAAGTAAAAATTTAGCCTGTCGTGGTGATGTGTGCCTATAGTCTCGGCTGCTCTGGAGGCTGAGGCGCTGGCACGACTGCACTCTAGCCTGGGGAACAGGGCGGGACCCTGTCTTAAAAAAAATCATTTTATAGATGAGGAAACAGGTTCACTGAGATCGAATGACGTGCGCAATCTAGTTACTGCAGACTTGGGTAAGGTACCCCAAATGTCTGGTTCTTGGTACAATGCTAACCCTCACCAAGCTTCCCCTTCATGCCAGTTTCGGTTACCCTTGCCTTGAGGGGCCGCCCAGCTTCCAAAACTTTGGTAAACGGTTTCAATAGCCTTCCCTCGGCCAAGGTTCATTGTTGTTGCGGCCTTTCCCCCTTCCCAGCGAGAAGCTCCTGAACAGCAGCAACCTGGGGCCGCCTAGGACATCAACCCAAGAAGCCTCCGCTTCCTTCCCGACTTACCCCCAACCCCACCACCACCCTCTCCAACCAGAGCGAGGACAGGGGCCTCCTGGGGCAATGAAACAGCAAAACCGCTGCGGTCCGAAAGAGAGGACCGAGCCTCCGCCTGGGTTGGTGGCCAAGGCCACCGCAAACTCCGGTCAGGCTGGGAAGCCAGGCAGGTCGCGGGCGTTCAGTACTCAGCCTGGCAGGGGGGGTGGCTCCGCACCTTGAAGGCCAGGGTGGTTGTTCCATGAAGCATTTCGATTCCTGGCTCCTCTGGGACACCCCAGCCTGGCACGGCCAGGGTCAGCCCATCATTGGGACTTCCTGGACCCAGATCCAACAGATCTGCACGACCCCCGAGTCCGAAAAACCCGGGCTGGTTCACCGGTAGCGGTCTCTCCAACACGTTGGCCAGCGCCATGTCTAGTGTGGGCAGAAAGAATTAACTCTGAGAACGCCTACCAAAGATAGGTTGGGCAACGCCTCGCCGTCACAGCTTCACTTCCTATTAAATCTATTCCGGAAAGGAGCCATTTTGACTGCTGGCAACCACGCCTCCAGAAAGAACAGCCAGATGCGAAAGACCATTTTCACTGAAGGGGGTGGGGGAAATAAATGGCTTCGCTAACCTTCAATTCTGAAAGGCTATAGCTGCCATCTTGGCTTTGGTCTCGCAAGTAGTCTTGGATCAGAGTAACCTCAAATTCACAGGAAGTGACTGGAAACGGCCATGTTGCGTGAGGGAAGTGAGGTCGGCCATCTTTGAGAAGGGAGTGACTGGTTGAAAATCGGTTCTGAACTCTTAGTGGTGAGTCCTCCCACTACAGCCCGGTGTCCAAGCAACAGGTTACATCGCTGCTGCTTCAAGCACCTTGTTAACGCGCCTGGGGTTGCCATCTTGTTTAAGGGGACCCTCTAAAATTGGGTAAAATAATGATCCATTCTGAGGCTATTTCCCTATGATATTAGTTAAACCACAGTAATTTGTGGTAGAAAGCGCAACAAAATAAAAGTGCTGTACCTCTTGTTGTCAGTTGCCATACCACAACTGTTCCTTAACAGTAACCGGTTTTTAATATCCAATATTCTCTTGACTCCCACCGTCTGGTGGAAATTCCAATAAGTAATGAATTGCCTAAAAGGCAGATGAAAGAAGAAAAAGCAAAGGGTTCAGTTAATCCACAAACTAAACTCTCAATTCAGACCTGAATAATTGTCAGTAGTAATTTACTATCTCAGAGCCTGGAGGACAGTTGAGACTGCATAAATATGTACCAAGAGATTCTCTAACTTCAACTTGCTAAGATGATGCTCTTTATTCAGGAATGTACTATATTTCATTGCCTTTTCCTCCCTCCACCCACCTTCATTTTTCGAATCTTTTGGGAACTATAACAAACCAGGAAGTGTGCATATGTATGAAATGTTGCCTCTTGCCTTATGGTTCTATGAAGTCAGTGTCTGGCCTTCCTTGTTGGATCCTAGCAGCAACATCTATCAGCGTTGAAATTCCACTTTCCTCTTGAATTGGGCTGAATGCCCAGTTCAGCCCCTTCTTTCCTGCAGCAGACTCTGCATATGCTGTTATTTGTTTTGTTTTTGAGACGGAGTCTTGCTCTGTCACCCAGGCTGGAGGAGTGCAGTGGCACAATCTCTGCTCATTGCAACCTCCACTTTCCAGGTTCAAATGATTCTCCTGCCTCAGCGTCCCTAGTAGTTGGGATTACAGGCACCCATCACCATGCCCAGCTAATTTTTTTTTTTTTTTTTTGTATTTTTAGTAGAGACAAGTTTTCACCACGTTGTCTAGGCTGTTCTTGAACTCCTGACCCAGGTAATCCACTCACCTTGGCCTCCCAAAGTGCTGGGATTACAGGGATGAGCCACTGTGCCCAGCCATATGGTGTATTTTTAATGCTGAAATTAACAACCCTTTCCAAGCCCAATCATCAGAATGGAGTTAAGCAGAAGATCTTTATGTTCACACTTGGATGGTGTGGAAAATGGAGAGTGCCTCTGTTTACTGAGCATGTATTATTTTGCAGTCATCCTTGCAGTGCAACTAGTCCTCCTCACTTCTTCCAGTGGGTTTTCACTCTGCCAACGATAGCATTTGTACCTCTCTTAAGGCCCTTTTACATTTTATCTGGTTAGAAATTACATTTATCTCCTACTGGATTGTGAGCTTTTAAATACAAGTATTTACTATTCATTTCTGTGCCCACTGTATGCTTAATATTTGCCAAATGAACACGTGAAAGAATGACAGCAATGATCTTTTAGTCACGAAGGCTTGAAGCCCTTGCTCATCTTTGACATCCAGTTAGTTGCCTGATCCTGTCGATATTTCCACTGCACTGTTTCTCACATTCTTTTTCATTACAACTGATACCACCTTTGGCTTCTTATGTCCTCATTCCAGAACTGCTGAAATATTCTCCTAACTGATTTATGGGTCTAAATTGTTACTCTGTAAATCATTCTGCACAGCATCAGATTGTTTTTCCTAAAACATCATCTTTTTTTTTTTGAAATCCATTTACTCTTGTCACCCAGGCTGGAGTGCAGTGGCTCCATCTTGGCTCACTGCAACCTCTGCCTCCCAGGTTCAAGCGATTCTCCCGCCTTAGCCTTCTGAGTAGCTGGGATTACAGGTGCTCGCCACCATGCCCAGCTAATTTTTTTTTTTTTTTGTATTCTTAGTAGAAACGGGATTTCACCATGTTGGCTGGGCTGGTCTTGAACTCCTGACCTCAAGTGATCCGCCTGTCATGGCCTCCCAAAGTGCTAGGATTACAGGTGTGAGCCACCGTGCCCAGCCTAAAACACCATCTTGATCTTAACATTCACTTACTTAAAAATGTTCTGTGAAGTTCAAGTTCTTCATCTTAGCATTCAATGCCTTCCATAATACATTCCCAACCTACTTCACATGAGTTCTCTGCTCCAAGGTCCCTACTCCCGGGGACCTCATTAAGGAGAAGTAGAAATGATAAGTGCTGTGGTTCAGAGGTGGGTGAGGAGTCAATATAGATTGGAAAGAGGCTATTCATCCAGGACTGCTTTGTCAAGGTCTGCATTCGTGTTTTTAAATCTCACTTGGTTCCCTCACAGCCTCTCCTTTCTCAGCCCATACCTGGGAAGGAATTTCACAATAGCTATTACTTAGGCCAGACTGTGCAATAGGATTCAAATAGGTGAAAGGAAGGTGGGAGATGTGTTAGGAATAGAGAGAAAAGAGCATGTGATAGATGGATTTAGATTGGACCATAGTGGGTCTTACATGCCAGCTTAGTATCGAAAAGATAATTTGGGCTGGCTATGGTGGCTCCCAGCCATTTGGGAGGCCTAGGTGGGTGGATCACCTGAGGTCAGGAGTTCGAGACCAGCCTGACCAACATGGTAAAACCCCATCTCTACTAAAAATAGAAAAATTAGCTGGGCGCGTGGCCAGCACCTATAATCCCAGCTACGCGGGAGGCTGAGGTAGGAGAATCACTTGAGCCTGGGAGGTGGAGGTAGCGGTGAGCCAAGATTTTAACATTGCACTCCAGCCTGGGTGACAAGAGCAAAACAAAACTCTGTCAAAAAAAAAAAAAGCAAGGAAGGAATAAAGAAAGAAAAAAGATATATTCTTACCTTTCAGCAAGACTCCTGGGTGGTCCTACACCAATGAGAGGGAAAGGACTTGGTGGACCTTAGCATGCCCTTCGGGTTTCTCCAACTTTCCCATGACTGTGTTTGCACTTTTTCTTAGTACTACTGAAACCCCAGAAAGTTGTGATGCCACAGCCGCACCATCGTGATGTCTGGAGGGTCCAGACTCTTCTTTGTGTATGGGTCTGTTTCTTCAAATAAATCCATTCCCACAGCACCACCTTGAGCTGCAATGTTTAGTAAAATGTATGTACGGCATATGGTGCTAGAAGTAGTTGCAGCTTGTCACTCTGCCTCAGTTGACTGGCATTTTTTTTTTTGAGAGAGGGTCTTTGTTGCCCAGGCTTGAGTGGATGGAGTGCAGTGATGCAATTTCAGCTCACTGCAGCCTCACTCTCCTGGGCTCCAGTGATCTTCCCACCTCAGCCTCCCAAGTAGCTGGGACTACAGGCACGCACCACCACACCCTAATTTTTTGTATTTTTTGTAGAGGTGAGGTTTTGCCATGTTGCCCAGGCTGGTCTCAAACTCCCGGGCTCAAGAGATTCACCCGCCTTGGCCTCTTAAAGTGCTGAGATTACAGGCATGAGTCAACACACCTGGCCTTGACGTTGACTTTCTGAAGGGTCAGCTGTCAGGGTCCACCAACCCCACCACTAGAACACCCTGGTTGGTCTAAGACTTACGGACTCCACGTTATGGAGTTAAGATCAGTTGTTTCTCCTACCCTGGAATTACTAGCCACTCTCTTGCCATTGTGAACTATTAGGCAGAAAGGGGAGCAGGAAATAGAAGGCCACTAGATCCTTTGGACTTCAACGCAAGTCAAAGAAGATGTACTGTCGGATAACTGTCAGGAATGCCCTCTTTGTATACAGATAAAGGACATATATATCTTCAAAGCAGGGAAGAAAGAGACCTTCAGATTCTAGTTTCCCTCATTCCTCAGGAATCTTAGCATTTTGGAATCTGCCTTTGTGAAAGGTATTTCAGCCTCTTTCTCCTCTCCCCCGCCGCCCTGCCCTGTTACAAAGTTCTCTTGCTCTTTTTTCTCTTGTCTTTGCTTCAGTTTATCTTTATTTATTATTATTATTATTATTTTGAGATGGAGTCTTGCTCTGTCGCTCAGGCTGGAGTGCAGTGGCATGGTCTGGGCTTACTGCAACCTCCGCCTCCCAGGTTCAAGTGATTCTCCTGCCTCAGCCTCCCGAGTAGCTGGGATTACAGGCAGTCATCACCACGCCTGGCTAGTTTTGTGTTTTTCATAGAGGCGGGTTTCCCATGTTGGCCAGGCTGGTCTCAAACTCTTGACCTCAGGTGATTCGGCTGCCTTGGCATCCCCAAGTGCTGGGATTACAGGCGTGAGCCACTGTGCTTGGCCCTGGCTAATTTTTATATATTTTGTAGAGATGGGGTCTTGATATGTTGCCCAGGCTGGTCTTGAACTCCTGGGCTCAAGTGATCCACCTGCCTTGGTCTCCCAAGGTGCTGAGATTACAGGCATGAGCAACCACACCCAGCCTCAGTCCATTTTCCTTTCCCTGTCTTTCCCATGAGTTCGAAGTGTGAGCTGAGTTCCTTACTCCCATGTCTCTGAAGGGAGTCCTCAGCACCAAGGTCTCCTGCCTGAGTAGGGTTACAGCACTCTATTCTGACCACATCAGTGCACTGAACTCTCTTTACCTCCTCCTAGACTGGGAGCCCTCTCAGGCCAGACACAGGGCCTTATTTGTCTTTGCACGCCCAGTGCCCCGCACGGGAGGAACAAGGAGCCTAGTCCTGCTTCTTCCACGTGTGCCCACTTTTCTTTGCATTACCCCGGCCCCCCACCCAACTCTAGATAGTTGGAGGATGACAGACAGGCGACTCTTTGGGTGACTCTCAGATGTGTCATGGGCAGCAGAAGGTAAAGGTCTGATTGCGAGGGCAGCGTCTTCCTTGTGCTGGAGACTCCACAGGTCTCATCCGGTCTCCTTTCAGCCGTCCTCTGAGATGAAGGGGGCTGCTCCATCAGCCAATCCCAAAGCCTGAATTGGGGGTTGAGGAGAAATGAAGCGTCAGCTCGCATGCCTTTCAGGCAGTTCTGGCTGTGGCCCAGCTTCTCTGTAGCGTCCCTCCTCCCTAACCAGACCCCAGCCACAAATCCCTGCCCTGCTTCTTCCAAACTTCATTCAGCCCCAGGGATGGCTCTGCAGGATGTGTGCAAGTGGCAGGCCCCTGACACCCAGGGACCATCACCTCACCTGCCTCAGGCTGGCGGCTGGCTTGTGCCTCGAGGCTATGACCCTCAAACTTTCCTGCAGATCCATGGTCCCAGACTGGCCCACGGCACCACCACCCTGGCCTTCCGCTTCCGTCATGGAGTCATCGCTGCGGCCGACACACGTTCCTCCTGTGGCAGCTACGTGGCGTGTCCAGCCTCATGCAAGGTCATCCCTGTGCACCAGCACCTCCTGGGTACCACCTCTGGCACCTCTGCCGACTGTGCCACCTGGTATCGGGTGCTACAGCGGGAGCTGCGGCTTCGGGAACTGAGGGAGGGCCAGCTGCCCAGTGTGGCCAGTGCTGCCAAGCTCTTGTCAGCCATGATGTCTCGCTACCGGGGACTGGATCTCTGTGTGGCCACTGCCCTGTGTGGCTGGGACCACTCTGGCCCTACGCTCTTCTACGTCTATAGCGACGGCACCCGCCTGCAGGGGGACATCTTCTCTGTGGGCTCTGGATCTCCCTATGCCTACGGCGTGCTAGACCGTGGCTATCGCTACAACATGACCACCCAGGAAGCCTATGCCCTGGCTCGCTGCGCAGTGGCCCACGCCACCCACCGCGATGCCTATTCGGGGGGCTCTGTAGACCTTTTCCATGTGCGGGAGAGTGGATGGGAGCATGTGTCACGCAGTGATGCCTGTGTGCTGTACGTGGAGATGCAGAAGCTCCTGGAGCCAGAGCCGGAGCCAGAGCCAGAGCCAGAGGAGGAGGCCAGCCACGCCCATCCTGAGCCTGCCACTGCCCACAGAGCTGCAGAAGATAGAGAGCTGTCTATGGGGCCAGGGGAGATGATGCCAGGAGACTCCAGGATGTCAGCAGGGACTGAGACACTGTGAGAAGCAAGACTTGGTTGGGGGTGGTCTAGGCCCTGGGCACAGGTGGGAGGATGGGCAGCTGGGGGAGGGTCCTGCTGGCAGCAGCCTCACAGCATCTGACTAACCTGTGTGGGTTGCTGGCTTCATTTATTGCAAATCTCCATCCTTTCATGCCTCTGAGAGCTATTATGGCTCTGCCCAACAAGTTCCTATTGACTCCCAATGGATTGGTCCAGCCTCCTTCTTGGCACCAAGTCGGTCTTTCAGCGAACACTTACAGCGTTCACTGCATGCCAGACGCACGCTAGGTGCTAGACCCTCTTTTCTTGCCATCTTCTTCTCTGCTTTTTTCCATCATCTCATCCCCAGTTTGTCTTAGTTTCAGTCCTCTGTGTGTCTCAGCTTAAGCGTCTTTGTCTCTTTCTCCTGGTCACTTTGTCAGCGTGGTGAGATGGGTCACCCGGGATGGGAGCAGCCCCTCTCACAATGAGGTGCAGTGATAGACACCCCTTGGGTGGTGATGGGCTTGTCTTATCTTCTCTCCTCCTCTGCCTTGCCCATAATGACTAGAATGATTATTCCTTTACTGAATGCAGTTCTCATGACAACCCTTTGAGGTAAAAATGAGTCTCACTTTACAAAGAAGAGGAATCAGGTTCAAAGGGTTATGTGACTTGCCTGGGGTCACACAGTAAGTGGTGTAGATGAGGCTTAGATCCAGGCCTTCCCTCCAGGGCCCATGATCTTTCAGCACAGCTCTCCCTCCCAAGCCCTCTGCCCTGCCTTACCTCTCTTCTCTGAAGGCTTCTGGGGAGGGATGCAAGGGAGAAAGTAGCTGGGCCAAGCCCCTGCCTGGTGGCCAGGGCTGAATGAACCCTGAGGGCCTGGAGGTGTGAGCTCACAGCAGCTGCCCCCCTCCATGATGCACAGGCTTGTGTGGCTTTATCTTCCAGGCCAGAAGCCATTCCCCACAGCCCACCCTTGCTCTCCAGCCTTCTGGGCCTGGGGGTGCTGCTGCCAGACTTCCCTCCTCCTTTCTTCCCTTTCCCGTCTCTTCAGCCTCTCCTTCCTGAGGCTCCCTCTGCAGAAGAAGACAAGAGGGAGGTGGCTGTGCCAGTGGGAACTGTCTGGCTAGCACATCCTCTCCTGCTCCTCCTATCCCTGCTCCCACTGCCCCAGAAGCCCAGACTTGAAGAACCAGACTGACAGCTCCAGGAGGGCTACTGCCCCGTTCTCCCCTGGCCAAATGAGACAGAAAGCACGGTTAACCTACGAGACGGGGCCTGAAGGAAGGGTGCTGAAGTTGCTTTCCTCACATCCAATGCTAAAGTTTCCAGTCCCAAGAATAACAGCCCCCTACCTTCCCTCCTGGATGCCCCTCATCCCAGGCTCCAGCCTAGGCCTGAGCCTTAATCTTGTACCCCAGACTAAGCACTCCTCCAGGCAGGAGCTGGCCTGACAGACCAGACTCTGGCACAGAGTGGGTGACTGGGGATGGAGGAGGAAAGGTCAGGGAGCTCCAGAAGGGAAAATCCCAGAAAAGACACAGTGGGGAGAAATTGTGGTGAACACCACAGAAAGGTGCCCAGTATGGGGGGACTGGCCTTCAAGCCAGGCTCAAGGCATCTGGCCAGTGGCTTCTGTGGCCCCCCTTCTTTACCCCTTGCTCACTCCCCAGCCTCAGGCGAGGAGATGTGGGACTTGGGAACTACTAACTGGGAGGCAGAGGTCCCGGCAGCCTAGTCCTAGAGGAAGGGTGTGAGGAGGGGCAGCTTTTGCACAGGGTTCAAGTGTTTGGACATAAGAGGGCGCGTATTCGTGTCCACACGTGTATGTGGTTCTGTGTCCAGGTATAGGTGAGTGATACAGGATGGGTGTGTGCACGTGAGTGTGGCAGCTGAGGCATGTACAGTTCCCATGTGCAGAGGCAAGAAAGAGACTGAAAGAGAAAGAGCAGCACCTGAAGAAGGAGGTCGGCCTCTCAGCGGGACAACTGCCAGGCCTTGTCACTTCTTTTGGGGAGTGCTCCAGAGTAAAGAGGAGGTGGGGGACAGGCTCACCCCACCGGTCCTTTACTTCCTCATCCTCCCAGCCCTATCCTGAGCCTCCGGAGAGCTCGTGGGGACAGCCTGCTCTCGCACAGTCCTTGGGCTGTCGGAGGTCCAGGGTTCCAGCCTTCAGCAGAGTGAATGACCTGAATTCCAGCACTGGCGTGAGGGTCCTTGTTCTCCTACTTCCCGCTTGTCCTTATCAAGCAGGTGGGCAAGGTGTGAGGGAAGGTATGTTCACACTGAAGCAGCTTTCCCCAGCTGCCAGCACCCCACACAAGGGAGAGTCACAAGGACCTATCCTGCCTCACCTACTTGTGAGTGCCTCTGGAACCCTGGAGGTGAGAGGCCTGGGTTCTCATGCTGGTTCCTGGGTGGACCCCTTCTCTAGACATTGGGAGATGCTTGCAGTTCCAGCTCAGCTCCACACAGTTGACTACTTCTGTCCCTCAACAGCCTGCCTCCCTGGTCCCTCTCCCTTCTCCTTTGCGTTCTGCAAAGACTAAGACCAGGGCCTGAGGGAGAATTAAAGGTGGGAGGGGCAGGCCTAGATTCAGTGTGACTGTCTCATCCTGCTCCACTCTTCCCCTCCTTGGCACTACAAGCCCCAGGAAAGGCTGGCTTGCCCCCACTGCTGCCTGCCACCCCCATTATTTTCCTAGTCCGGAACTCCCTTCTCCTCTTAGTCTTTTATCCCTCCTGCCCTCTTCTCAGCAGCTGTCACACTCCACCCTCTACTTCTCCTGCCCACCTTGCCCTCAGGCCAATCCCCCGTATCTTTTTTTTTTTTTGAGATGGAATCTCCCTCGTCATCCAGGCTGGAGTGCAGTGGTGTGATCTCAGCTCACTGCAATCTTTGCCTCCCAGGTTCAAGGGATTCTCCTACCTCGACCTCTTGAGTAGCTGGGACTACAGACATGCTCCACCATGCCTTGCTAATTTTTCTATTTTTAGTAGAGACAGGGTTTCTACTGTTGGCCAGGCTGGTCTTGAACTCCTGATCTCAAGTGATTCATCCGCCTCAGGCTCCCAAACTGCTGGGATTACAGACTGAGCCACCATTCCCTGCTGAATCCGTATATCTTAATTTCCTTGGACAGTTTGAGACCAACAGAGAACCCAGGAAGTTGGTAGTGTTAGTGGGGCAGAGTTATCATCTCCTTACTCCCTTAGGGAATTAACCCAAGTCCTCCCCTATCTAGGACAGGAAGTGGACTTTTCCCCCAAGGAGAAAGGAGAATGAACTGAGAGGCAATAGGGCCTTGCCTCCCATCCTTTGGGACAATGAAGATTTGTATAGAAACCTGAGTGCAAAAACAGAAGCAGGCCTCTAGCTTTACAAAATAAAGTGTTTGTTTATTATGAAATTAGAGATGGAGGCCCCTCCCCTTCCTCCCTCTTTCCCCTTCCCCAGCCGCCTCCCCCTTTCCTTCCCCTACTCCTTCAGGGGCCTGGGAAGCACACAAGACATTGCCCAGGGCTGGGATGCCCAGGGTAGGCTGACAGCTGGGCAGAGCTCCAGGGAGGCGGCCACACGGGAGGCTGGAGCTCTTGCCCTGGGAGGCGGGCTGGCTCCCTCTCTCAGCTGGAGGCCAGTGGAGCCAGGATGAGGCTGAGGCCATGAATGATGTATGGAACCATGCAGGCAGGTCTGTAAGAACAGGGGAGCCAGGTTAGAGGCAGTGGGGAGTGGGGGCCTTTGTCTACTGCCTTGCCCCACAGTCTAGAGGCACTGACCTGGGGCACAGCATCTCCTGCAGGAGGGTGGGCAGCAGTGGCTGGAAGTTTCTCTTGATTTTGGGATGGACAACAGAAAAAAAAAACAAAAAGCCAGTCACAGGGACCCAGAAGGAAGGGAGATGTGGGCAGGAGACAGACACAGAGATGTGTGTGGGCAAGGGAGACGCAGGGAGACTATGTGCGAGCTTCAGAACTGCAGAGACAAAGCCACGGAGGAAGGAAAGGAATCACAGTGAAAGAACACAGGGCCAGGGTCAGGGCCACGAAACCCAGGCCCGGACAGAGGAGCTGTCACAGGTTAGACAAAAGTCCCTGGAGAGAGACACATGGACCGACTCAGGAGGAGGGAGGTGAGAGCAAGGGTGCCCCGGGGAAGCAAGGAGGGACACAGGGACAGGGAGGAGGCCTGGGGCCCCTGGGCTGCTGCCGCCCACCTGGACCCCGTGGGGCTCACTCAGAGGGCCTGTGCCGGCTGCCCCCGCGCGGTGGGCCGGGCCAGCGCGGGCGCTCAGGGGGCCGGGGGCTCCTTGGCCCCATACAGCTCGGCTAGGGTGCGGAAGAGCGGACCCCAGTCGTCCAGCGGCTCCGCGGGGCCGGGGACGCCGCCCGCTTCGCTGCCGGAGCCCAGAGAGCTGAGGGAGCCGCAGGAGGAGCCCCGGCCCTCGTAGCCGTACACCTGCACCGAGTCGTATGGGGGTACGCTGGGGTCCTCGTCCGCCTCGCGGAGCCGCAGCGCCAGGAGCTGCGCCACGTCGGCGGGGCCGGGGGGCCTGGGCTGGCGCGGCACCCGGGCCCGGGGCAGCACGTCTCGGCGCGCGGGAGGGCCGGGTGCCGGCGGGGCTGCCCCGTCCGGGTTCTGCAGGGCCGTGATGTCAAAGGCCTCGGTGTCCTCCTCGCCGCCGCCCTCGTCGTCGTAGGTGATGATGTTCTCTCGGACGTCCTCCTCCTCCAGTACCATCAGTGCTTCTTGCTTTTGCCGCCGCAGGGCCACGAAGAGCACCACCAGGGCTGCGCGAGAGACGCGCACACGGGCCCTGAGCCCGCAGGGCTGGGAGCGGGCAGCCTGTCTCCATGTGAACTGGCGACCCATCAGGTGACAGAAGCCGTGTGCCTAGGGGCTGACATCTAGCACACCTTGCTTTGAATTCTGACTTCAGCCCTTACTCGCTGTGTGACCATGGGAAGTTGCCTGACTTCTCTGAGGACTCAATTTGCCCCTTAGATTACTTGTGTGGAAAATAGGGAAAATACATTTTATTGCTGACACAATAAAATGAAATATCACAAGTGATGTGCCCAGCACCATACTTGGCACAGAGTAGGGGGCTCAATAAACCACTATTATGGCTTGTCATTGTCATTATGGATTGGCAGGTCATAGATAGGGGCCAGAGCTTTTCTCTTGGATGGATCAGGTGGTGGGAACATCCAGGCATGAGGGTCCTTCAAGCCCTAAGGTGGATTTCACTATGTCCAGAGGCCTGGTCCTTCTCCACACCCCTGCAGGCCCAGATCCCACATCTGTGTCCCACTGTGGCCTGACTCACCAAGCAGGGCACCCACACAGGTGACGATGGCAAGCAGGGCACCGGTGCTGAGCCCAGCGGCTGAGAGGTGAGCCTCAGGCCAGCAGGATGCCACAGAGCCGTCAGGCTGGCAGCGGCACACGCTAACAGTCACTGTGGCAGTGCTGCTCAGTGCTGGCTGGCCCCAGTCCCACAGTTCTATGGGAACCAAGTAAGGGGCCTGGCGGGGTGGAGCAGGGCGGGAGGGCAGCAGCAGGTTGGCAGAGCCATCTGTGGGAGAGGGAAGGTGTTGAGGTATCTTCTGGGACACCTTCCAGGTAGGGTTGGTCCAGCCCATAAAGCCAACTTCCCATGGGGAAGGATTACAAAGAGCCAATGAGTGAGTGTAAATCCATATGCCCTCATGTGTTGGGTGGAAGGTCCAGGCAGGTGGGGTAGGCATGGAGGAGGAGAGGAGGACGGAGGCAGGAATGGACATGGTTGTAGGAGGCCACCCACCTCGGTTGTCTCGGACAGTAAAATTGGCATCTGGGCCCAGAGGACCTTGAAAGGAGACATGGCTACTGTTGCCAGCTTCATCTCTGTCCAGGGCCTGGATGACCTGAATCAGCTGGGAGGAAGAAGAGAGGCCTTGTATGGAGTGGGCTGCTGGAGGTCTTGACATCCCAACCTCTCTGCCTCAGTTGCTCACCTGGCCAGGAGCTGCAGAGTCACACACAAAGGTATCGTAGGGCTCAGCCAGCTGGGGAGCATTGTCATTCTCATCCAGGGTCTGGATGGCCACTTGCACGCGCGAGGCCTGTGCAGAGCTGTCTGAAGCCAGAACACCAAAACATACACACCACACACACACACCATACAGTTTACACATAACATATGTGGTACATGGGCATAGATGCCACATGCAGCATATAGCATGCACATGAAACACATGAAATATGCATGTAATATACAGGTAGAAAGCAATGTTGTGGAATGAACGGAACAATGCCAAGTGCATACAATATTCACGTAGTACCCAAGATATGTGCAATACACAACAAACGTTCAACAGGAATGCAGCACGCATGATACACATATACAATAACCCACATGCAGGGTACATGCAGCATAAATGAAAGATAGACGGTGCATACAAGTTGCATGCAGACAACGGCCATGAATATACAAAACATATTCATACCACATATCCAATGTACACTCAACAATTAAAACAAATGCAATGTACATGAAGCAGATGTTTGATATGCACAGTGAATGCAGTGCCACATCCCCCCATTCCCAGGCAACACCCAGAGCCCATAGAATGCATTTTCACGCATAGAGGCCATGCACAGCACCAGTGGAGTGGACAGACAGACAGACAGACACACACACACACACACACACACACCCCATCAGAGGTCTGGGAGGCTGTAGTACAGCAATGAGCATCACTTAGAGTTGACCTTGGGTAGGAAGGAGCTGCATGAGCTACAGGGTGCAGAGCCCAGGCCAGCCTGGGCACCACAGCCAGACACAGGCCCAATCTTGACCCATCCCTTCATCAGGTAACTCCCTACCATTACCCTACCTTGCTTCTCACTGCCAGTGCCATCCAAGAGAGAATGCAAAGTGTGTCTCCCTGTCACCTGTCTTAGGCTGAGTCTCCCAAATCCTTTAGTCTTTCCTCTAGGCAGAGGGATAGCTGGCTGGGCCTGCTGAAAGGGGCTGAGGTTGCAGCATGGGCGGGGCAGGCTGAGTAGATCGCCTGGCTAAAAGGATTGGGATACCCCAGAGACAGGGTGGGGAGGGTCTACTTCACTGCAGTAAGGGCCCAGAGTGCTGCTAGTTGATGTCTGGGGGTGGGGGTGGGGGGCAGGAGCAGGATTTGGCAGGAGAATGAGAAGACAGTGACAGGAAACACACACATACACAAAGCTATGTATATACAAGCAGCCACAAACATACTGTGTGTACACGCGCGCGCACACACACACACACACACACAGCCATCCACACAGACATCCATGCAAGAACAGATACACATGCACTGCCAGGTAGGATCTGTGCATAGCTATCTATGCACACAGTTCCATGTACAAAAACATAAACCTAGACACATAGCATTAAATGCATCTGAGAGGCAGTATGGTGGGGATAACAGCTCAGACTCTGCACACTGGCTGGGTCTCACGGCTCCACCACTTAATCTCTATGTGACCTTGGGAAGTTACTTAACTTCTCTTTGCCTAAGTTTCCTTGTTTTAAAATGGGGAAATAATCATACTTTCCTCATAAAGTTGTGGTGATGATTAAATGAATGAATCCATTTTGAAGATGGATAGTGCCTGATACACAATAAGTAATAAATTATCTGTCCACAAATACCCACATACACAAAACACATATAAACAGCTACATGTGCATACCACTATGCATATCCAATCACATATATGCAGTTAATATAAATATAATTCTGTACACTCAACTGTAAACACATATATATCCACCACAGATATATACCACAAATACATATGTGTATCTATCTACATACTTTCCCCACATTTGGAATTACACACATTCCTGAGCACATACCCACATGTACACATTCGTATAGCTCTTCACTGACACGTTCAGATATCCACATATGCAAGGACAACTTTCATATGCAGTATGAAGACAAAGGGATGGAGGAGCCCCTGGAGCTTAAGCAGGGGTGATAAGGGACTATTCACAGAAGGGAGGTTTCCTTGTCTATTCACAGAGGGAGGTCTCCTTGTCTCTATGGGCTAGGGCCACCCAGAGGCAGCTGAACCTGCTGCTGGTGACTGATGGGGTAGGAGAGGAGCCCACATGTGGAGCTGGCACTCTTCCCTTTCCTTACGGGTGTCCACTCCCCCTCTACCTTGGGGGATTCCCACAGGGCTTCCAACAGGGCTTCTCTGGGGTGGGGCTGCTGGTACGCTCCACTTAGCAACCAAAGGAGGTACCCAGCCCCTTCTGGCCCCCAGCTCCAGCCTGAAGCAGGGGAGGATGGGGTCGGCCAGGACACAGGTTGGGGGCCATGCAAGGTCTGGTTTATTTCTGGGTTGGAGCAAGTCAGGTAAGGGAATGAATTGAGGGTCAGAATGCTCAGGCACACCCACTGTGCCTGCCCAGCCCAGCCTAGGGGACTAGGAGACCAGGAGGCCTGCCCTGCCTAGTAGCAAGGATCCAGGCTAGGACTTGGATACAGGCTAGGACCCAGTGGCCGCACGCTGGCGAGGGTGTGATGGCATTGAGCACCCTTCCCCACCCCCACGCTCAGGGACAGCCCTTCAGCCAGGAGAGTGCTGCCGCCTTGTGGGCTCTGGACTCCTCACCGAGCTCTGTAGCCAGCACAGTGAGGTTGTGCCAGACACGAGCCTCGCGGTCCAGGGGTGCTGCTGTGTGGATGGTGCCTTCTTCCGGCTGGATAGAGAAGCAGCGCTCTGGATCCGAATGGGGGAGGATGGAGTATCTGGGGAAGGCAGAGCCATGCTGGGGCTGATCTGGGGCGGGACTACAGCTTGTTCCATCCCCTCCTTCCTTTCTTCCCTCTGTTCACCTTGCTAGACCTCATAGCTCCTCTGGGCAGAGCCATAATTCAGGTTGGAGCCCCCTAAAAGGCAGATATCCCTGGTAGACCACCACCATTAAACACCTGTCCTAAGACTCAGGGCCACCAGGTTTCATGGGGGCAGGGGGAGAAGATACAGAATGGAGTGGAAGCAGGATAAACAGACCTTGACTTCGAGACTTCTGGGCCCTTTCTGAGAACCACGGACCTGTGTTTCAGCTCTGCTCTGCTTTGGACTGGCTCTGTGACTTAGGGCAAATCATTTAACCTCTGTTTACTTAACTGAAAAATGAGAATGACACTAGTACCTCCCTCACAGAGCTGTGACAGGGATGCTGGCTGGGGAGAAGAAAAAAGTGGCTGTTCTGCTGTGTGACCATTTATGGTTGGCTTCTAAAACGACTGGTGATAAGAACACCTACTTCATAGGGCTGTTGTGAGATTTATTTATTTATTTATTTAGACAGAGTCTTGCTCTGTCACCAGGCTGGAGTGCAGTGGTGTGATCTTGGCTCACTGCAACCCCCGCCTCCTGGGTTCAAGTGATTCTCCTGCCTCAGCCTCCCGAGTAGCTGGGACTACAGGCGTGCCACCACGCTCAGCTAATTTTTGTATTTTTAGTAGAGATGACCATTCGCCATGTTGGCCAGGATGGTCTCGAGCTCATGACCTCATGATCCACCCTTCTCGGCCTCCCAAAGTGCTGGAATTACAGGCGTGAGCCACCTGGCCTGGCCTGTTGTGAGAATTAAATATCAGCAAGGGGGTAAACTGTGAAGCACTTTGGGAGTGATCAATAGAGATCTACTTGTCAGATGAGATTACATCTGCTTGCACTGCCACTGGGAGGTGCCACCATCATCTACCCAGAGGGATGGATAGAGGGTTGAAGAGTGGTCAGCCAGGCCCTCCAGCTCTCCCCTGGCACCCATCAGGCTTGTAGACCAGCACCCATCAGCAGCAGGGAGGGAGGCTTTTGCTGGGAAATGAGTGATTTGCTATAAGGTAGGGGGCACATTTACTCATTCTCTGGGTTGGGAATAGCCTGCCATCTGGCTCCCCAGCCCACACCCCAGTTAACCTACCTGATTGGGCTGGCAGGGGAGTCCAGGTCAGCTGCTGAGATCTGGCCTACCAGGGTCCCCGGGGCCTTGTTCTCGGGCACTGTCAGGTGGTAGGCAGCCTGGGTGAAGGCAGGTGGCTCTGGGGCATCTTGTACCACCACACGCACAGAGGCCACATCCTTGAAGGGTCCTCGCCGCAGATAGGCTGGGTCAATGAGCGTGTTGGTGGCCTCGACACGGAAGGAGTAGGAGTGCCGGCTCTCGAAGTCTAGGGGCTATGGTGATGTGAGAGAGAGAAAAAGCGAGGCATGTGGAAACCAGGGTAGGCCCAGGCTCTTGGAAGGTGACAAGTCCCCTCCTCACATGTGTGCAGTGCTCAGTCCTCATGTGAGGAGAGGTGGCACTGCAGGGACAGTGGCCTCAGCGGTCAGGATGCACAGCAGATTACTTAGTAAGTCTAGGTCTGCTCCTAGCTCCATCATAGACTTGTTATATGACCTTGAGCCAGTCACTTCTTCTTTCTAAGTCCTAGGGCCTGATCTGAAAGACGAGGAAGTGACCATGACCTCTAAGCTCCAACAGAGGGATCCTGAGTCTGTTCTAGAACAGTTAGAAACGTGGCCTGTGGGCGGGCAGGAGGCAGGGCTAAGAGAAAGCATGAACAGGCGAACCTTGCGGACAGTGAGGAGCCCGTCTTGACCCTGGGAGTCTGTGCTGATGCTGAAGGCCTCAGACCCCTCCCCATCCAGGATGCTGTATGCCATGAGGGCGTTGTCCCCCAGGTCTGGGTCCTGGGCCCGGAGCCGGCCCACCAGTGTGCCAGGTCCAGCTGTCTCCACCACGGAGAACTGGTATAGGCCTTGGGGTGGATGGAGGGAGACACCTTTTTAGAGAGGTCCCCAGCCCTCCTCCCTACCCCTAGCACTTTCTTCTCCCTTCTCCAGATGCTGTAGGGGTGGGGTGGTCAAAGGATGGCTCAGGTGGCAGCAGTAGCCCCTTACTCTGTGGGAACTTGGGGGGGTTGTCGTTGACATCGCTGAGTGTGACAGTCACTGTAGTGCTGCCTGACAGCCCCCCCATGTGGCCGCCCATGTCCTTGGCCTGGATCACCACCAAGAACTCCTCCTGTGTCTCCCGGTCCATGTTGGGGATGGCTGTGCGCACCACTCCTAGGGAGAGATGCTGGGTCAGAAGGTGTCTGTCCCCTTGGCTGCCCCACCAGACTCCCAAGCTCCATCCTCACCAGTCTGGGGGTCCACAGAGAAGAAAGGCAGTCCATCCAGAACAGTGTACACCAGCTTGGCACTGTTCCCATAGCTGGGGTCATCGGCATCGTGAGCAGTCACCTGGATCACTGATGTCCCTGTAGGGGATGCCAGCACCCCATTCAGCAGTGACAGGGCAGGATGGGGAGGAATAGCGGGTACGGGGGCGGGATGCAGATATGAGGGAGGCTGAATTGAAAGGGGCAGGTTCTGGGACAGACAAGAAGGGAAGGGGAGGTGAGAGAGCTCCAGAAGACGGGAACTGGGGCATTCAGAGCTGGGGTGCTCACCGACGTTGGACATCTCGGGCACGGTGGCATGGTAGGGCCCAAGGGGAAAAATGGGTGGATTGTCATTGATGTCTTGCACTTTGATGATGAACTCTGAAGGGGGCTCCAGGGGCCGGTTGGAGGCTCGGTCCACGGCTTGGGCCAGTAGCACATACTGTGCCTTCTCCTCCCGGTCAAGGCTCTTGGTAACATGAATATTGCCTGTGGCCTCGTCAATCACAAATACGGTGCCTGCCCCCTCCCCGGTCAACAGGTACTTGGTGCGGCCCTCTCCCCGGTCAACATCCGAGTGCAGCTGCAGGGGTCAGGAGAAGATGGCAGAGGGCTCCAAGTACAGAGAGGGTTAAAGAATCTAGGTTTGGGTACAGCGTTGGGAGTCCCGAGGGACCAAGGTCATTGCAGAAGTGATGAAGTTGCAGGGAAGGGCCTAAGGGTCTCATGTCAGAGTAGACATGGGAGGGGTTATCCTTACCTTGCCAATGAGGACAGGCTCTGGACCAGCATATTCCTCAATGACAAAGAACTGGTTCCAGACCCAGCTCCTTCGAGTCCGCAGCAGAGCAGGCCCTGGGTGTCCCCGGGACCCTGCCCAGGCCTGGACTGGGGCTGCCAGATGCCCCATGCAGCCCCAGCCACCCAGCCAGGCCAGCAGGAGCCTCACCAGGCCCCACATGTTTAGATTCCAGCCCGGGCTCTGTTCACTGGCCCTGGGTGAGGCTGGGCCAGGCCACGTGGCCCATGAGCTGGCTGGGGTGAAGGGGCAGATGCGTTGAGGCTACCCCATGGATCCACACCTGCAGGACAAGCAGCTGCTCAGGGTCAAGGCAACCCCTAGCCCTCCTCCCCCCAAATTTAGATGCTGAAGATCAGACCTCCAAAGAGCCAGACACTCCACTGCCCAGAACTCAGACTAAGAGAGCAGAGAGGCTGATCCTTCCTCCACCCAGGCTCTGCCTGTATTCACCTCCAGCCCTCCAAGCTGATAAATCTCTGGTCAGTCAACTCTGAGTAGAGAACTGGGGAGGAACACAGGAGGGGGGACACTGGGAGGGCTTGGAATCCCAAATCTGTTCTCTGTCCTCCCAGGTTGGGCATATAGCCAGGTACTGGAGGAGGTGGGGCTACCAAAGAAAGGGCTTAAAATGAAGGGTTTGGGATTCACGGAGGTGTGGCCTTAAGGTGTCTAGGGTCAGGATGAGATGACAAGGAGTGCAGACTCAGGCAGGGTTGAGAGCCTGTGAAAGTCCCTCTCCCCAAGGGGGAGCCCAACCTCTCCAGGCCCTTCCTCCAGCCCACACTGCCAGCTGCAGTCCTTGAAGGGGAACTGGGCTCATGAGACGGGAGTTGGGAGCCAGAGCTGAAGGAAGATGATACAGGGTGGGGGACAAGGTGAGGTGACGGGGGAGGGAGGCTGACCCAGGGGCCAGAGACACAGCGAGACTGAGGGCTAGACTGACTCAGGGACTGACTGCCCGGCAGAGATAGAAATGACTAGATGAGAGACAGACACAGAACAGTGGCAAGAGACAGAATGAGAGAGACCAGGGCAGCAGCCTGGGTGTCTGAAGGCAGAGAGGAGTCCTAGAGGCCAGGCTTGGAAATGGGTCACCCAGGGCAGTTCCGGTCAAGCAGGGGCAGCCCTCAGCTTCGGGGGTGTCAGGCCAGGCCTGGGGAACTTAATTCTGGGAGAAGGAGCAGGCAGGAGGGGTGGAGGCAGGCAGGAGCGGCCAGAACGGAGCTAGAAAGGGGACCCTTCCCACTGCTCTCCTTTCTCCTCCGGGGGTGGGGGGAACCCCTCAGGTAGCTGTGGCTTCTGCCCCTCCTCCCTCAGAGCAGACACACATCTGACAGTCCCTTTGCTCCCGAGGGAAGGGAGAAGCTGGAGGAGCTGGGGACCAGAGAGAAGGCGGGATGAGGAGGCAAGAAGGAAAGGGATAGAGGAGTGGGAAACAGGATAGCGGGAAGGGAAGAGGAGAGGAGATGGATGGAAAGGGGGAGGGAAAGCAGAACAAGAAAGAGAAAAAAGAAGGGAACGGGAGAAAGGTAGAGAAAGAAAAAGGCAAAGAGGGAGAGGAGATGGAAAAAGACAGGACAAGAAGGAGAAGGAAGGGTTGGGAGACAGGGAAGGGATAAGGAAGGCAAACAAGCAGAGACGGAAGGGTGAAGAGAAATCGAGAGAGGAAAGAGGGAGAAGGGTGCCAGGGAAGAAGAGAAAGAGGCAGAGCGCGGGAGAAGGGAGCCGACAGCGGGCTCCCAGCCACGGAGCGCACCGCTCCGAAGACCCCCGCAGGCTGCGGGCCCCCTGCTGCCCCTCCGCGGATTCCCGACCCGGCTCCCGGGCAGGCGCCCTTACCTGGCACTGCCGAGGGACCCAGGCCGGCGGGGAGCGTCCCCGCCCGCCCCCGTCGCTGGGTCCCGGGGGCGCAGCCCCGAGCCGATCGGAGCGGGCGCCGCGGCTCCGCTGCAGGTCTGAGCGGCCCCGGCGAGAACAAGGGAGCGAGACAGAGGGGGCGGGGGAAGGAGGCTCCGCCTGCGGAGGAGCGAGGCGGCTCCGCGCCGCGCGGGAGAGGAGAGCCCAGCCTCCGACCCTCCCCGGCCAGCCGGGCCCGCGCGGCGGGGGCGGAGGCGGCGCCCCGCGCCCGCCCCCTCGGCGCTCCCGGGCTGCGGGGCGCATACAGATGCGGCACCCCTCCCGGGCCGGGCCCGGCCCGCAGCGCCAGGCAGGGCATCCAGGCGGGAGGACGTCCAGGCCACGGCGCCAGGCCATTTCTGAAGAGCTGGCGTGGCGGGTGCACCCAGGAGCGCGAAGCGGCCAGCCTGCTCCCCGCAGCGGAGGAGGGACGAGCGCGCGGTGGTGAGGTGGGGAATTCAGAGCCCACTGCGGAGAGGCCGGTCTCCGGGCTCCGGCTGGCCTTTGGGACTGGTGTGGAATCCCGGCTGCAAGGCGGCGGCGTTTTGGGAGCCCGTGCAGAGCACGGTAGCGGGTCAGCTGGGGGACACTTAAGGACGGCAGAAGGGTCCCAAGAGTACGAGGCCCGGGCCCAGGGAGCGGGCCGGGGGACAGAAGCACGACATCGGCGGGAGGGCGGAGGGTGGAGCGGAGCCCTTTTTGGGAAGCTCGGTTAGAGGCCAGCAGAGCGAGGAGCTGCCGCCCCCTTGTGGCAGTTGTTGGAAGCACCAAGGTGGGCAGGCAGGTGACCAAATCCCCAATTCAAACCGTGCACAGGTCTAGGAACCAGAAGAGGACCCACCCTCCTAGCCCTGCTGGGCTACTGCCACGGACACAGGCTGCTCCATTTCCCAGTGGGGCCTTCCCGAATGAGGAAGGTCCACAGCTTTGGGCTCATGAGGCCAAGGCAGGGATGGAAGACGGTGGGAAATCCCTGCTTCAGGAAGCAGTAAAGCCTAAAGGAATACACGGAATGCAGGCAACTCCTACTCCATGCTACGGAGATCCTCTTCAGTGTGGTTTCTTACCCTGCCCAACGAAAGCCACTCACATAGTTTAAAACTAAGTCAGATTTTTATTTGTTTTCATAGACCACATCATTTAATAATAAAAAAAATAAAAATAAAAATTGAACAAAAGGAAAAGGTGGATATAAAGTGGAACCTGTGGGAAAGAGGCAAAGGCTGCAGGACAGAAGAGACTGGGAACTGCAGGGGCCCTGGGACTCAGGAGGAGATGCTGATTCAGCTCATAGGTGACCCAGTCCTGGCCCCAGCTGTTCCCAAGAGAAGGCTGTTGAGTACCCAGGGAGGTGGTAAGCAGGATGGAGGAAAAATCAGAGGACTAGGGCACCTGGCTGTTCCCCATCTCTGGCCAACCACCACCTTGCCTAACCTAGCTCTTGCCTCTCAGACTTAATGGGAAATGAGAGGGAGGGGCAGGCTAAGTCCCAAGAGATAGGTTAAGGTGGTATGTTTGGGGGGGAAAGGATGGCCACTGTTCCATTTGGTATGTGTGCAAAGACAGGTGGTGTGAAAGACTCTTGGCTCCAGGGTGGTGGAGATTGTACCTATCCCTCTGTGGCCATAACCCCTTGGGGCCAAGTGGCTGGTACCTGCAGCTCTAGTGTTTTCCCAGCTAGCGGCTTCCCAGCTAGCGGCGCCCACCCCGGTCCCGCACAGGTGTGCTCCGACTCCGGCTTCTGCTGTGTCGCTTGGTGTCTCTGCGATCCCTTTCCCTGCCTCGTTCTCGGTCCCTTTCCCTATCCCGATCTCGGTCCCCCCTGTCCCGCTCCCTCTCTCTCTCTCTCTCCCGGTCCCTCTCCCGACTGTGCTCCCGACGTTTCTCTCGCTCCAGCTGTCGGTTCCGTTCCCGCTCGGCTTCCTTCTCCCGCTCCTTTTGCTCTTCTTCTTCTTGCTCCTTTCGCCGCTTCTCCCGCTCCTTGGCCCGTTCAGCCCGCTCTGCCTCCTTCTGAACGATCTGTAGCCAGGTAGGAAAGGCAGAGTAGGCAGCTCAGTCTGGTCACAGCCTCCATTTGTGCCTGGACCCCGCCTCCTAGCTCAGGGTCAGCTTTTCAGTTAAGCAGGAAAGGGTCAGAGGCTCAGCAACTGCATCTTTCTTGAAGCACGTCTTCCCCTCCAGTTTCAGTTTTTTTTTTTTTTCCCCCCCAATGAGACAGAATCTTACTCTGTCACCCATACTGGAGTGCAGTGGTGCTTGATATCTCGGCTCACTATAGCCTCTGCCTCCCAGGTTAAAATGATTCTCCTGCCTCAGCCTCCCTAGTAGCTGGGATTACATGTGTCTGCCACGATGCCCCACTAATTTTTTGTATTTTTAGCAGAGACGGGGTTTTATCATGTTGGCCAGGCTGGTCTCGAACTCCTGACCTCAGGTGATCCACCCACCTCAGCCTCCCAAAGTGCTGAGATTACAGGTGTGAGCCACCACACCTGGCCACCAAGTTTCATTTTACACACGACAGGTACTAGGGCACCATCCGTGCCTGGCCTTTGGTATTTCCCTAGCTCCCTACCATCAGCGTAGATGTGAACAAATCTTTTTTGAGTAGCATAAGCCTAAAATTCCCAAAGGCCCATTATTACTAAGAAATAAATTAAAAATGCAAAAACTTAAAAGGCAGAGAAATAAATGAGTTTATAAAACACAATTTCTCAGATAACTAAAATCAAGTTTTGTTTTTTGAGACAGAGTTTTGCTCTTGTTGCCCATGCCGGAATGCAATGGCGGAATCTCGGCTCACTGCAACCTCGGTCTTCCAGGTTCAAGTGATTCTCCTCCTTGCCCTCCCAAGTAGTTGGGATTACAGGCACCTGCCACCACACCTGGCTAATTTTTGTATCTTTAGTAGAGACGGGGTTTTACCATGTTGGCCAAGCTGGTCTTGAACTCCTGACCTAAGGTGATCTGTCCGCCTCAGCCTCCCAAAGTGCTGGGATTACAGGTGTGAGCCAGCCTAAATCAACTTCTAAGAAGCTTGGTTTCCCAAACATGCACAAACCTCAGTTGCTGTCTGTGTGTCCATCTTCACCTTCTTGGGTCTGGTTTCTCTATGGCATGCCAATCAACTGAAAGCTGCCTTTTCGTGGTGCCTAATTTTTTCCCCTTGAGCCTAAATCCAGTAAGTACCTGGGATGACTCACTCGCGCAGTCACATGAATCTCCCCTCACCCTGACCTCAAGCCTTGGTGCCACTCTGAGCAGGGCATGAAAAAAAGCACTCACCTGGCTGTCAGTCAGTGGGAGCCAATAGATGCAGGGAGCTGCCTTGGTCTTTCGGAAAAGGTCGTCCAGCAGCTTGGCAGGTGGTTCCTCCTGGGCTTTCTCTGAGGTGGAAGACAGTGAACCAGATTTGACCCATCTGACCCTCTGTCCCATCCCATCTGAGTCCCTTTCCCACCTACTAGTGGGTATGTGTACCCCAGAGCTAAGTACCTACCTTTCTTCTCACTCTTCTTTTCTTTAGACTTCGCACGTTCCTTGCGGCGGCGGTCACGGGACCTTGATCGGGAACGGGGCTCTTCTCGAACTTTGTCCCGATCCCATTCACGCTCTGATCGAGTCCGCTCCCGCCGCTCCATTTCTCGTTCCCGCTCTGCCCACTGTTCCCGCACTGTCCGCTCCTGCTCCCGCTGCTCTGCCCGGGGGTGCTGTGGTGGCTGGACCGGGGGTGGGGGTGGGGGGTGCAGGGGCCGTGGTATCCCCTGATCCTCTGTCTTAGTTTCAGAGGGACGGTCCACCAAGAGGCCTCGGTGATAATCCAGCTGTGGGGAGAGGAGGGAAAAGGACAGTCAAGAGAGAGACGATATCACTCTCACTGAAGGAGCCCAGGTACCAGGGGTACAGACACTTTGATGCCCCATGGTACAATGAAAAGAACCAAAGCTGGGGACGAAGAAGAAAGAACAGAATCTGAGACTGTAGGTCTGGCAAGGATCTCAGCTGAAATCTAGCAGATAATGGCTTCCCTGCCCCTTCCTCCCCTCCTTCCTTTCCCTAGGTTTCTTACCTCATCTTGCTCAGCATAGTCAGCACAAAGGAATTTGGGATTGGACTGGGGCCATTTGACCCCATGCAGAGCTGTGCGGGTGGCAACAGCTTCCTCTACTGTTGAGTACTGGCGGAGGAAGGGAGAAGGTGGAGGGTCACAGTGTGTCTGCAACCCTCTTCACTTGCTGCAACACCCTTAAACCTGCCCACATTGGTCACAAAAGGAAATATATGCAAATATATGCCATGACTTATAGAATCAGCTTCTTCCCCTCACCGTTACAAAGCAATGAGATTTGATTTTGTCAATCCAGAAGGCCTCTTCCACCAAGGTTCCTGTGCGCCCCAACAACTCCTTTAGCTGGCCTAAAGTGAAAGGACGGACCTGCCAAAGAAAATAGACTTTCAGGGTCCTGAGAAGGTAAGAACACCACCCGTATAGCCAGTCTTCAGATTTCCCGAGCTATTACTGTCACAGGAGTGTAGTTTCAAGGTTTGGGTGAGGGCAGAGAGTTTAGGAAGCTTGCAGTATTATGTGAGAAGAGTGGTGGCACTAATTGCGACATTGCAAGCTCAAAACAACCCTGCAGGGCAACAGCCTTTTTTCCCCTCATTTTTAGATAGGTAAATAGGTTAAGTAACTCACTCAAGATCAGTGAGTAACTTAATTTGTTGGTAGACCAGTTCAACTATGAGTGGAACCTAGGAAGCATAAGCCCAAAGCTCAAACTTAACCACTAAGCAAGCTGGGATGTGAGAAACAATGACTTACCAAATTGGAGATATGGACAATGTTGCTAATCTTGCCCCGGGGTGGGGAGGGCACCTGGGCAGTTCGGACTGGGTCATCAATGGTAATGGAAACTCCAGACTTCTGCTGGCTAATGGAACGTCGAGTTAAGGTATCTCCTAAAGTCACTATCAAGGAGACCACAAGAACAGCTTTTGGTAGGAAGCAATACTGGCTCTTTCACCTTCAGTATGACTCTCACGGTTCCCTTTCTTTTATACCAAGCAGGCACTCTTTCAATCTGCAAAGTACTGTGCTAGGCTGACCTCATCATGGGGATTCAAAGATTAAACAGAGCCAAATCTGGCCCCCAAGTAGCTTATTTAATATGTAGGAGGAAGAGATGATATAAAAAAATATATATATAATAAAAGGTTGGGAACATTAAATGCTTTAAGCGATCTGAATGAGGTGCTCTGAGAATTCAGGAGCTTCATTACATTTCTCTCACAATGTGTCACTCACCTTTCTTTACTTCATGCTCAGCAGGTGGTGGCAAGGCCACCTCTACTGACACCTGGGGAGGTACAGGAGGTTCTGCTTCAGGTTCCTTCTCTTCTTCCTCTTCTTCCCTCTGCCCATTCTCTTGGCCCTCTGCAGGTACTACCTATCAAGATGTCAGAGAACAGAGCAAGTCTGTCAACACCACACTGGCATTTCAGCCTGGTTCCCTGGTGAGAGTAGTAGAGTCAACCTAGCATGTTCCTTCCACTAGTGGTATTTCGTTATCCAGCTCACCTCTACCAGATCCTGGGACTGTTAGTGCCTCAACTTTGCCTTGAGGAAAACTAAGGCAGCAGTTGGTAAATTTTTTCTGTAGAGCAAAGTAGTACTTCAAGTTTTGCAGGCCACAAGGTCTGCTGCAACTACTCATCCCCGGTGATGTTGTAGCCAACAAACAGCCACAGACAAAAGTGAATCAACTGGTGTGGCTGTGTCCCAATAAAACTTTATTTACAACAGGTAGCTAGCTGGATTTGGTAGTCTGATCCCTGAAAGTGTCAATCAACCCAACCCTCTACAAAGACAGGAAAGTTCCCTCTGAAGACTTTATCTCAGCTCCTCAGCTGGCTGCTGTGCATCTGTCATCTGTCATCCCCTCCTTCCCCGACACTGGGATGTGGAAGCCTTACCTGAGTGACCGTCCGGCATATTTTCAGCCCCTTGTCATGGGTCCCATCATCGCCATTACGCTCTGTCTCATCCTCAGAGATGCGAGAGTCATCAGCATGAAGATCCACAACAGCCTCCTGCCCCGCCAGGGGTTTGATGTCGGGGATGAGGCTCTGGGACACAGATACCCCCCACCCCGTTATACTGGGCCCATGTCTACTCCCACCTTAACAGGTCTCATCCTCCCTTCCCTGGCTCCTCCCACCTCACCTTGAGTGATTCAGTGGTGATACTGATGGAAGGTTTCTTCTGTGTGGTGGCTGTGCTGGCTCCCCAACGTCGTTTCCGACCAGGCTGGCCCCCCTCTGTGTCACTGTTTCCAGCTGGCACCCCTTTGGTAGCTGCTGTCCCCAAGAAACAGACCCAACAGTTAGATGATCTCAGGACCTCTGCTGGTTCAAACCATAATACCTACGGTTTACCTTTCACTGGAGTTTTGGTAAAAGGTTAACTTAAAGAAATCATATTTGAAGGCCAGGCGCAGTGGCTCACGCCTGTAATCCTAGCACTTTGGGAGGCTGAGGCAGGCAGATCACGAGGTCGGGAGCTAGAGACCAGCCTGACCAACATGGTAAAACCCTATCTCTACTAAAAATACAAAAATTAGCTGTGCTTGGTGGCACACCCCTGTAATCCCAGATACTCAGGAGGCTGAGGCAGGAGAATCGCCTGAACCCGGGACGTAGAGGGTGTAGTGAGCCCAGATTGTGCCACTACACTCCAGCCTGGGCAACAGAGTGAGACGCCGTCTCAAAAAAAAAAAAAAAAAAAAAAAAAAAAATTACATTTGGGAATTGGGGAAACCATGGCTTCAGACTAAACACTAAAAGGACCGCGGTCCCTTCCTGATAGAAACTACCGATCTAAAAGCAGTAAGGGAGGGGTAGCTAGTTTGATGAGCAGTTTAAACTTTTAATGGTAGACACTAGTATCTTAAGTAGTGGGGAACTAAAACTGAGAAGGACATGTAAATGCCTAAGAAACAAGAACACTAAGCGATATTAATATCTAAGATCACGAGAGATCTGGTCTTTAATTTTCACACTACAGATTTATATTTAAGTTATAAACCTCTATTATACGTTTGTAATCTAGAGTTCCTCAATAGGGAAAATGTTAAAATTGTCATTGTTTGAGGTGCGGAGGACTTTCATTTTCTCAGGTGCTCTCTTAGAATGCATAAACTGCTGTCGGGTGTGGTGGCTCACGCCTGTAATACCAGCACTTTGGGACACTGAGGAGAGCGGAGGTGTCAGGAGTTTGAGACCAGCATGGCTAACGTGGTAAAACCTTGTGTCTACTAAAGATACAAAAAATTTGGTGGTCATGGTGGCAGACCCCTGTAATCCTGGCTACTTGGGAGGCTGAGGCAGGAGAATCACTTGAACCCAGCAGGTGGAGGTTGCAGTGAGCCAAGATCGCGCCACTATACTCCAGCCTGGGTGACAGAGCAAGAT
>CAUYLG010046432.1:0-40072 GCA_963573385.1 Cacajao melanocephalus | reverse complement strand
CCCTTCCTCCCTCCCTCCGTCCTTCCTCCCTCCGTCCTCCCTCCTTCCTTCCTTCCTCCTTCCTACCTCCTTCCTTCCTTCCTCCTTCCTTCCTTCCTCCTTCCTTCCTCCTTCCTTCCTCCTTCCTCCCTTCCTTCCTTCTTCCCTTCCTTCCTTCCTCCTTCTTTCCTCCTTCCTCCTTCCTTCCTCCTTCCTTCCTTCCTCCTTCCTTCCTCCTTCCTCCTTCCTTCCTCCTTCCTCCTTCCTCCTTCCTTCCTTCCTTCCTCCTTCCTTCCTTCCTCCCTCCTTCCTTCCTTCCTCCCTCCTTCCTTACTTCTTCCTCCTTCCTTCCTTCCCTTCTTTTTTCTCTCTCCCTCCTTCCCCCTTTCTCTCTCTCTCTTTCTGCCTCTCTTAGAGACAGAGTCTCACCATGTTGCCTAGGCTGGTCTCAAACTCCTGGGCTCAAGTGATCCTCCCACCTCAGCCTCCTCAAGTGCATGAACCACTGTGCCCGGCAGTGTTTGCTACAGTGGGGAAGAGTGACAGAACATTTTTCAGGTAAACTCCTCTCTCTGTGAAGGGAGCCGCTGTTGTCCTTCTCAGGAAAAGGAACTGAACTCGACAACAATATGAATGATCTTGACCGTGTCCTTAGGAAGAGCAATTCAAGCGAAAACTCTGATTGGACTTAGTTACTAGAGGAAACCAACCAATAGAACAATCGAGAACTATCCTTGATCACTTACAATGCACCAGACGCCACATGAGACATTTTTCCTCTGTTGTGTGTCATTTGACCCTCACAGCAATCTTACAATGCCAACTTCATTTTACAGATGTGGAAGCTGAAGCCCAGAGAGGCTGGCTGACTTGGCCTAGGATGCACAGCGCATGTGGAGCCAGATGTCATTCCCAGAGGCGGCCAAGCGGGGCCTGGACGTGCCAGTGCTGTACCACATTGCCCGCTGGTCTCTGCCTGGGTGAGGCTGGGAGTCAGGCTGGCTGTTTGACTCTTGGGGAGCAGAGAGGTCTCCCAGAGGCTGCAGGGCGCACCCCTGTTCCGGATTCTACCTGCAGAGGGCAGTATTGAGCACACACTGATGTTTCCCTACCAACCCTCAGTTCCTCCAAGCCCTGGAGTGGAGGACTTGGGGTCAGGGAAACATTTTGCCTTGAAACCAACTGCGCCCACGGAGGGCGTGCCTTAGCCCTGACACTGCGCGGGCCGGTGCAGACATCATGGGGGTAGGGTTGGTGTACAGCAGCTCTATCCTTTCTCACAGACCCAGCAGCGCCACTGACAGAGCTGCGTGTCTTTTCTTTCTTTTTTTTTTTTTGGCGGGGGGAAACAGAGTGTCACTCTGTCACTCAGGCTGGAGTGCAGTGACGAGATCTTGGCTCACTCCAACCTCCGCCTCCTGGGTTCAAGCGATTCTTCTGCCTCAGCCTCCTGAGTAGCTGGGTTTACAGGCGCCCACCATCAGGCCCGGCTAATTTTTGTATTTTTAGTAGAGACGGGTTTCGCCATGTTGGCCAGGCTGGTCTCGAACTCCTGACCTCAGGTGATCCGCCCACCTTGGCCTCCCAAAGTGTTGGAATTACAGGTGTGAGCAAGCGCGCCTGGCCAGGGCTGCATCTCTTTAAACACGAGACTTTACCCCCTGTAACATGAGGCCGATAGTACCCACCTTGGAGGCTTAGCGCAAGGCTTACAGAACTTAAATGCAACAAACCTAGCCCCTAGAAGATGCTTGACAAGCAAGGGCCGATCACCAATGTTATTTACCATGGGGGCCACACTGTGGTCCAATGAGAAGCCGCAGGAGGGAAGTGGAGATTCACAGAAGGGAAGTGACTTGCCCAAGGTCACACAGGTGATTAGAGAAAGAGGCAGGGGACGGGCGCAGTGGCTCACGCCTGTAATCCCAGCACTTTGGGAGGCCAAAGTGGGCAGATCATAAGGTCAGGAGTTCGAGAACAGCCTGGCCAACATAGTGAAACCACATCTCTACCAAAAATACAAAAATTAGCTGGGCGTGGTGGTGCGTGCCTGTAATCCCAGCCTCTCAGGAGGCTGAGGCAGAATTGCTTGAACCGAGACCCTAAGAAGTCGAAGCTGCAGTGAACCAAGATCATGCCGCTGCACTCCAGTCTGGGCTACAGAGCGAGACTCCATCTCAAAAACAAAAAACAATTAGCCAGGTGTGGTGGTGGGTGCCTGTAATCCCAGCTACTCGGGAGGCTGAGGCAGGAGAATCGCTTGAACCTGGGAGGTGGAGGTTGCGGTGAGCTGAGATCATGCCACTGCACTCCAGCCTGGGCGACACTTCGTCTCAAAAAACAAAAACAAAAAGAGAAAGAGGCAGGGTGGGAGAGGACCTGGGTCTCAGGGGGCCACACAGGAGGGTGTCTCTAGATGTCCCCTTACCACAGGAGGGCAGTGTGGGATGAAGGGAGCATCAGTGACCTCATTCCCAACCCTGACACTGTCCAATACCCTCTGTGGGCATGAGGGCCCCTCTGTGCCCTGCCTTGTGCTGGGCACTGTAGACGTGGCCTGCCCAGGAGGAGCTCTCCGTCTGATGGGCTTGTGGGTTTTCCAGAGGAGACCTGTTCAGCCAAAGTTAACCCTCACCAAGTGCCTGGTGTGTGTCTGGGGGGATCCCAGTGTAATCACCTTCCTTTGACGGCTTCTTCCTGCCACGGCACAGGAAGAATTCACTGAGACTACAGTATTGCAGTAGAGAAATAGTTTTATTTTACGTTTTTAATTTTTTTAATTTTTGAAACAGAGTCTTACTCTGTCGCCTAGGCTGGAGTGCAGTGGTGTGATCTCAGCTCACTGCAACCTCTAATTCCCAGGTTCAAGCGATTCTTATGCCTCAGCCTTCTGAGTAGTTGGAATTATAGATGCCTGCCACCACTCCTCACTAATTTTTGTATTTTTAGTAGAGACAGGGTTTCACCATGTTGGCCAGGCTGGTCTTGAATGCCTGGCCTCAAGTGATCTACCCACCTCTACCTTCCAAAGTGTTGGGATTACAGGCATGAGTCACCACGCCTGTCCTAATTTTTGAGACAAGTCTCACTCTGTCACCCAGGCTGGAGTGCAGTGGCTCAATCTCAGCTCACTGCAACCTCCACCTCCTGGGTTCCATCAATTCTCATGCGTCAGCCTCCTGAGTAGCTGAGATTACAGACATGAGCCACCACGCCCAGCTAATTTCTGTATTTTTAGTGACGGGGTTTCGCTGTGTTAGTCAGGCTGTTCTTGAACTCCTGACCTCAAGCTATCCACCCACCTTGGTCTCCCAAAGTGCTGGGATCACAGGCATGAGCCACGGAGCCAAGAGTTTTATCAATGCAGAGCCAGCCAAGCAGTAGGACTGGAATTATTACTCAAATGAATCTCCCCAGGAGCTCAGAGGCTAGGGTTTTTATGGATAATTTGGTGGGCAAGGGCCCAGGGAATGGGTACTGCTGATTGGTTGAGGAGGAAATCACAGGGTGTGGCAAACGGTCCTTATGCTCTGAGTCTGTCTCTGAGTAGGGGCCACGGGATGGGCCGAGTCATGAGTCACACAGGTCCAGGTGAGTCAGTCAGTTGCCAGAATTTGAAAGTCTGAAAAACATCTGAGAAGACCAATCTCTGTTTCCACAATAGAGATGCTATCTATAGGAGGAAGAGGGGAACTCACAAACCTTGTGATCTCTGGCCACATGACTCCTGCGCAGTCAGAGATTATGAAAACATGCCTGGGTTTTAGCAGAATCCAGGCCCCTCTCATAATCCTAATCTCATGGCCTTTCTTTTTTTTTTTTTTGAGACGGAGTTTCGCTCTGTCACCCAGGCTGGAGTGCAATGGTGCCATCTCAGCTCACTGCAAACTCCACCTCCCGGGTTCAAGCAATTCTCCTGCCTCAGCCTCCCGAGTAGCTAGGATTACAGGTGTGTACCACCACACTTGGCTAATTTTGTATTTTTAGTAGAGACGGGGGTTTTTCCATGTTGATCAGGCAGGTCTCGAACTCCCGACCTCAGGTGATCCATTTGCCTTGGCCTCCCAAAGTGCTGGGATTACAGGCGTGAGCCACCGCACCCAGCTCTTATGGCCTTTCATTAGTTTTACAAAGGTGGCTTTGGTCTCTGAGTAAAGAGCAGGTTAGGTCTAAGGAGTAACTATTATTATCCTTGCTTCAAAGTTGAACTATAAACTAAATTCCTCCCCTCCTTAGCTTGGCCTGTGACCCGGAATGAGTGAGGACAGCCAGCCCGTGAGGCTGGAAGCAAGATGGAGTCAGCCAGGCTAGACCTCCCTCACTGCCATAATCTCAGCAACGACAGTTTTGCAAGGAGGCTGTGGGGAGACTTGTAGGTTCTGCCGGGACCTGGGAGATTCTCAGTCTATGTTTGGCTGTTCTTCTAAGCCAGAAGCTCCCTGGGGTTGGGGCCTGCCTGGGGTGAGTCTCTCCCTCCCTGCCATGCCCAGCCTAGCCAAGGCCTAGTTCAGGGCTCAGGGCACCACGTGGGGGAAGGAGTGAGGTCCTTGTGCTGAATTAGGATTTATGGCTTTGGGACCGGATGGGAGGTGTGCGCTCCGATTCAGTAGGAGCACTGCTGTGGTGTGTGTGTGGTTTGTGTGTGTGGTTTGGGGTGGGGGGAGACAGGGGTAAAAGCCTATCAGAGGGAGGTCCCATCAGACAAGATGGGACCAAGAGTCCAGCTGGCTCTGCTGCGACTTTCGGCATGTCACTGCCTTCCTGCACATCTCAGGGGCGGGAGGGGGCAAAGGCTGTAAGAAGTACCTGGCCCAAACGTTCGGACTAGAACCCGGGCCAGGCGGGAGTGACCAGCCGGGACGCTCAGGGCCTCGGCGCGTTCCAGCTGGGTGACCTTGACCCTCCAACTCCAGCCCCCTTCGCCCCGCAGCTCTCCCAGCGGTGGGGGGCGGTGGGGGTAGGCAGGGGGGAGCCCAGGCTTTCTAATCCGGCGCTGGGTGGGGGGAACCGGGGGCGCCCCCGCCCCTCCCCGCAGGTCCGGGGCCGAGGGGTGCGGCGCGCTCTCCCCACCGCGGCGCCAGGTCCCCGGGGCGCAGGGGCGCAGGGTAGCGAGCGGGGGGGGCGCAGGGGCGCGGGGCGCGGGGCGGGCTAATCCCGTATGTAAATGGCAGCCAATGGAGGGTGGTGTTGCGCGGGGCTGGGATTAGGGCCGGGGCGAATGGCTGGCAATCTTACTGGGATTACAGAACAAAGAGCCTCCCCGCGCTCCCGCTCTCCGCTCCGCTCCCCGCGCCGCCCCGCCCTCCGCCGCAGCCCGCGCCGGGGGTGGGGGCCGCCGAGCGCCAGCCCCCCGGCCGGCCGATCCCCCCCGCGCCCCCTCCCCGCGCCTCCCTCCCCGCCCTCGCCGCGCCGCCGTCCTCGCCTCCCTCTGCCTCTCCTTCCCCCATTCTCCCGGATTAATTAAGGAGGCAGCGGCAGGAGGCTGAGTCCTGGCCGCGGGCCGGGGCCGGGGCGCCGCTGGCAGGAGCGCTTGGGGATCCTCCAAGGTAGGAGAAACTTTTGCGGGGGGCGGGCGCCGAGGCCCTACTCCCCTTCCCCCCCACCCCCGCCCCCCGATCCCCTCCGCCTCCTCGGGGGGCCCCCGCCCCTCCCCCCTCAAGGTGTTACAGGAGCTGGGGCCGGCTTTTGGGTGCCCGGGGAGGCACGTGACTGGGATTATAATTCGGGCCGGGGGAGGGGAGGGACGGCCGCCCCCCACCTGCTCGGGAGGGGCCGGGAGCTGGGAGCTGTCACCCCTTCCCTCCTTGCCACCGGCCCTTCTGGAGGTGGGGGGCGTCCCGGGCCGGCGCCCGCAGGCTGCTGCAGTTGGCGAATGAGGTCAGTCGCGCTGCCCGCGGTGGCGGGCGCCGGGGTGGGAGCAGAGGGGGCTGGGAAGGCCGCGATCCCCGCCTTTCCCCCCCTCCGCCTTTCCCCGGGCTGGGCTGGCCCCTGGCCCGCGCCCCCTACTCCCAGGCGGGGATCCAGCCCAGCCAGGGTTGCCCCAGCAGGGTGGTTCCTGTTGGGGACCCCCCCCCAGGGGAGGAGACTGGCCTGTGTGTTGGTGGCCGCTGAACCCCGGGTGGAGGGGACTCAGAGGGTGGCAGTGCGGGGGAGCACAAAGGGTTCAGAGGAGTAAGTTGGGGGTACCCGGTCTGTGGGTGGTCTCTGAGTTCCTGGGTGGAGAGGACAGAGGAGGGGCTGCAGGGTGCTGAACACCCACCTACCCCATCCTAAGTCCCTGGGTATGCCGGGCTTGACACCTCTCCTGGGCTCCCCACCCCTGGCCAGGAGCCAAGGAGTGGGACCCTGCCTGGCCTGGCGTGGGCCCAGGGAAGGGGGACGCTGTACGGCGGAGAGTTCCACCCTCTTGGCCGTGTTGGAGCCGGCTGGAACTCTGGCATCTGGCCTGGTGACCCTGCCTCCCTGGACCAAGGTCCCGCGATGGGAGTCTCCTGTGTCCCTATCCCAGCTGAAGTGAGGGGTGCTGGGACATAGGGGTCTCTCTGCAGGGCCCGTCGGGGGAGCGCTGGGTCTTGGATGGAGACTGTGCCGAGGGCACCCCGGGATGGCCCTGGGCCTGGTGGGTGGGAGTGGAGGGCAGGCACCCACAGTTTTTGGAGGAGTGGGCATTTGCGAGGGGTTCTCTTAGAGGAGGGGAGGGGTGTCTGGAAGCTACCCTGGCCCGCTGCTGCCATGGTCTGTCCCAAACGGCCGGGACTGTTCGCTCCTTGGCACCGGCCTGGGGCCTTGGGGCTTGGAAGGTGCCCAGGCAGCTCATTTATTTCAGCAGTGTCATTCCAGAGGGGAAGGGCAGCAGCATCGATCATTTATTCGAAGCAGGAGGAGGTGGCTGGAGGTTGGTGGCTGCTGGCAGGGAGGGGCTAGGTAGTTAGGTGGCCGTCATGAACCGCCCTATTTGGGGCCCAGGAGGGTGTGAGATAGACTCTGACCTCTTCTGAACAGGCACCTGCGGACCGAGGGACAGGCTTGGCCCCAAGGTGACAGGGTATTGGAACCCCCATCCTGCCTCTGGGGTGTGAGAGGCTCAAGTCCACACCTTGTTCTTCCATAGCCTGCTCTGAGGGTGACCTAGAAATTGGCAGTTCTGACTCAGAGGGTCCCACAGGACCCCACGGAGGAAAACGAGGAAGGAAGGGCTGAAACTCCACAGCCACTCTGAGCCTGCACTCTTGCAATGTTCGAGAACTTAGGGCTGACGGTTGTAAAACTGGGTCTTGAAGACAGCTTTGTAGGGGGCACGCTAAACCTATTTAAAAGGACTGTTCTCTGGATGCTGGGAGAAGGGTCATTTATTTGCAATATGCTAGTCACAAATAATTGTTATCTGTTCATTCAAGGCAGCCCCCCGGGAGCCCGGCTAGCCTTCTGACGAGGGGGTAGTCGTCAGCATTTGGTGTTTGGCAGTAATCTGGCAGCCATAATCGAGGGGTCTTGAGGGCAGCTGTTTCTGCAGCCTGCTTGGTTCCAGAGGCCAGGCCATCCACGGTTTGGTGACAGCTTGGTTGTTGGACCTGGGGTCTCATGGCTTGGGGGGGTGATGGCCTGGGATATTCACGTCCTAAGCATGACCTTGGAACCACAGACTGCAGCCCCTCGATGATTCTCATTCTGGGTCCCGTCTCTGACTGTTCACCGCTCCCTCAATCCACTCGTAAATCCTGTAGTCTTGCCGTTTTCCTGAATGGCCCGACTTCCTCCCACCCCTGGCCTCTGCACACACACGGTTCCTCTTCTCTGAAGGGTTCTTCCAGCCCTTCCCCTGTGGAGGCTGGGGGGCTTCCTTTAATGGCCCTGCCTGGTTGGGGTAGGGGGTCAGGATGGTAGAATATGCCTCTTTTCCTCTCCTCCTTCAGGATTTGGCCTGGCTGTGGTGTCTTTGGGCTGAAGACTTCCTCACCCTCAGGGCTGGCCATGGTACCACCTGTCTGTCCCCATCACATACTCTCTCTCTCTCTTATTTATTTATTTATTTATTTTTGAGACAGAGGCTTGCTCTCTGCCCAGGATGGGGTGCAGTGGTGTGATCACAGCTCACTGCAGCCTCGAACTCCTGGGCTCAAGCCACTCTCCTGCCTCAACCTCCTAAGTAGCTGGGACCACGGGCAAGCAGCACACCCCAACTAATTTTTTATTATTTGTAGAGACAGGGTCTTGCTATGTTGCCCAAGCTGGTCTCAAACTTCTGGGCGTAAGCAGTCCTCCCACCTTGGCCTCCCGGAGTGCTGGGATAACAGAGGTGAGCCACCGCACCCAGCCGACATCTTTTCTTCCTTTTTCCCAACACTGATCTCACTTAGATGTTTACATCTCTCTCCCCGATTGCACTAGGGACAGGTAGGGATAGCGGCTTGCTTCTCAAATACTTGTTAAATGGCTACATGTTTGAATGAATGAATGAATGAATGAATGAATGAAATCCTGCTCTTGAGCCTTGACCCAAATGGCTAAGCAGACTCTCTCCTATTTTTCTGAAATGCTCATATCAGGGGCAAGTTCCCCACCCTGGTAGGAGTCCCAAGGTCTCTCCGTGAACTTCCTGGGGTCCCCTCTCTCCCCATGACCCCAGCCTGTGTCTTCTCCCGACCTTAACCTGGGGGCTTTGCTCTTCAATGTCATCGTCTCTGTGTCTCGCAGTTCCCTCACTCTCACCGTTTGTATCTCTGTCTCAGATGTGTGGCAGCCATGGTCACAGCCAGGTTCTTTGGGACAAGCCAGGGTGTGTGCCCAGCTCCGTGGTGTCTGCAGAGGCTTTAAGGGACACCCATGGAATAAGACGTGCAGGGCCAATTTATAAAGAGGAGCAGCATAGGGACAGGGCTTGGGACCCGTGCTGGGTTCGGTTTTGTTTTTTTTTTTTTTTTTGGAGAGAGAGTCTCGCTCTGTTGCCCAGGCTGGCATGCAGTGGCGCCATCTCGGCTCGCTGCAACCTCTACCTCCTAGGTTCAAGAGATTCTCCTGCCTCAAGTAGCTGGGATTACAGGCGTGTTCTACCATGCCCGACTAGTTTTTGTATTTTTAGTAGAGATAGGGTTTCATTATGTTGGCCAGGCTGGTCTGGAACTCCTGACCTCAAGTGATCTGCCCGCCTCTGTCTCCCAAGGTGCTGGGATTGCAGGCATGAGCTGCTGCACCTGGCCCTGAGTTTAGTTTTGATTGAGCAGCTTCCAGGAGAATATGGGGCCTCTAGGACAGGGACCCTTAGTGTGACCAGAAGGGAATTTCCCAAAGGAATTCATAGCAGAGGTGGAATGGTGGGAAGGATAGTTTTCTGGGGGAAAAAGGGACACATGAACCTGGCCAGAAGAGTTTGATGTGACAGGTGGTTGCTGGAGAGGGGGTGACAGTCTCCAAGGTGTAGGTGCCGGGGGCTCCAGGGAGGGCCTCTCGGAAGCCCCTCAGCCCCATCTCATGGAAACATGTGCTTTTGCTGGGGCTGTGGCTCACACCTGTAATCCCAGCACTTTGGGAGGCCGAGGCAGGTGGATCACAAGGTCAGGAGATCGAGACCATCCTGGCTGACACAGTGAAACCCCCTCTCTACTAAAAATACAAAAAATTAGCCAGGCATGGTGGTGGGCACCTGTAGTCCCAGCTACTTGGGAGGCTGAGGCAGGAGAATCGCTTGAACTTGGGAGGTGGAGGTTGCAGTGAGCCAAGATTGCGCCACTGCCCTCCAGCCTGGGTGACAGAATGAGACTCCGTCTCAAAAAAAAAGAAAGAAAGAAACATGTGCTTTCTGCCCAGGCTCCACACTCCAGAAGGGAGGCAAGACCTTGTCACTTTCTTGGCCTAGTTTGTGAGTTCTCAGCCAGGTATCTCCAGGTGTGGCAGAGGGGCTCTTGGCCTTCTGGGGGTGTGGTAACATGGGTTTTGGAGGCAGAAAGCTTTGCTGGAAAGCCCCCTGGTCCATCACTACTTTTTTTTTTTTTTTTTTTTTTGATCGAGTTGCGCTCTTGTCACCGAGGCTGGAGTGCAGTGGCACAATCTCAGCTCACTGCAACCTCTGCCTTCCAGGTTCAAGCATTCTCCTGCCTCAGCCTCCTGAGTAGCCGGGATTATAGGCACACGCCACCACGCTCCACTGAGTTTTATTTTTTTGGTAGAGATGGGGTTTCTCCATGTTGGTCAAGCTGATCTCGAATTCCTGACCTCAAGTGATCACCCCACCTTGGCCTCCCAAAGTGCTGGGATTACAGGCGTGAGCCACTGCACCTGGCCCCATCATCACTTCTTCACCTACCCTATTTTAGAAGCTCTCTCTCCCCTCGTCCTACAGAACTGATCCATCCTTGGTCCTGTTCCCTTCCCTGTGGGTCAACTTGCACCTGGGTTTGTGGCTTTGTGAGTGTGGAGGGTCGTGCAGAATGGGGCCAGGGCTGTAGGAACCTGGGTTCCTGCCCTGGAAATTTGCCCATTTAAGATAAGTTAGGGCCGGCTGTGGTGGCTCATGCCTGTAATCCCAGCACTTTGGGAGGCCTAGGGGAGCAGATCACCTGAGGTCAGGAGTTCGAGACCAGCCTGGCCAACATGGTGGAACCCCATCTCTATTAAAAATAGCCAGGCGTAGTGGCAGGCACCTATAATCCCAGCTACTCAGGAAGCCGAGGCAGGAGAATCACTTGAACACAAGAGGTGGAAGTTACAGTGAGCTGAAATCGTGCCACTACACTCCAGCCTGGGCGAAAAGAGCAAAACTCCATCTCAAAAAAATAAAATAAAATATAAAAAGAGATAAGATACGTGTCCTGAACGAAATGGGTGAGGATCCTTTATCTTACACGATCTTAGGGCTTCTGAGAGAATGTCTCAGGCAGTGAACAGAACTCTGGTTTCAAGCACCCTTCCTCTCGCCCCTGAGCTGGGGCCTGGCTGACCCGGAGCTATTTGTGTGCTCACCTGCTGCCCTCCTTCAGGACCACCTGCTTTGGGTTGCCAGATTTAGCAAATAAAAATAAGGATGCCCGGCTAAAATTGGATTTCAGACAAGCAAGGACTCATGCAATATTTGGGATGAACTTCTAGCCAAAAATGAGCCATTGTTGATCTGTAGTTCAGACTGAACTGGGGGTCTTGCACTTTTATCTGGCAACCCCACAGCGCTGCCTTTGGAGTGGTGGGACAGATAGGGGTTGGGGAGGGGCCAGAGGTGTGTGTGGCTGATCCTGGAGTTGGGGTCAGGGCTCCACTGAAGCCCTGGGTATGATCTGGAGTGAGTTTGAATCAGGTGGAGCTGATTCACTGATTCATGACCTTTTTTTTTAAAGTTTGTATTGAAATGAGGTCTCACTGTCACCCAGGCTGGAGTGCAGTGGTGCAATCTCGACTCACTGCAGCTTCCACCTCCCTAGCTCAAGCGATCCACCTGGCTCAGTCAGCCGAGTAGCTGGGACCACAGGCACACACCACCATACCCGGCTAATTTTTTGTATTTTGGAGTTTCACCATGTTGCCCAATTCCTGAGTTCAAGTGATCCGCCCGCCTTGGACTCCTAAAGTGCTGGAATTACGGAAGTGAGCCACTGCACCCAGCCACCAGAGTCCTTTTTATTTTATTTTATTTTTCAAGACAGAGTCTTGCTCTGTTGCCAGGCTGGAGTGCAATGGCATGATCTCGGCTCACCGCCACCTCCGCCTCCCTGGTTCAAGTGATTCTCCTGTCTCAGCCTCCTGAGTAGTTGGGACTACAGGCATGTGCCACCACGCCCAGCTAATTTTTGTATTTTAGTAGAGACAGGGTTTCACCATGTTGGCCAGGATGGTCTCGATCTCCTGACCTCATGATCCACCCACCTCGGCCTCCCAAAGTGCTGTAATTACTGGCATGAGCCACGGTGCCTGGCCAAATTTTAATTTTATTCTATTTTTTGAGACAAGGTCTGGCTCTGTTGCCCAGGCTGGAGTGTAGTGGTGTGATCCTAGCTCACTGCAGCCTTTAACTCCTGGGCTCCATGTGATCCTCCTACCTCAGTCTTTGCAGGTATGCACCACCCACCTTGCTAATTAAAAACACTTTGGCCGGGCGAGGTGGCTCACACTCGTAATCCCAGTACTTTGGGAGGCCGAGGTGGGCGAATCACCTGAGGCCAGAAGTTTGAGACCAGCCTGACCAACATGGTGAAAACACAAAAACACAAAACTCATCTCTACTAAAAACACAAAAATTTCCTATATGAAGCATCTGTATAGAAAAACCAACAAACAAAAACACAAAAATTAGCCAGGTGTGGTGGTGCATGCCTATAACCCCAGCTACTGGGAGGCTGAGGCAAGAGAATTGCTGGAACCCAGGAAGTGGAGGTTGCAGTGAGCCAAGATCGCACCACTGCACAGAGTGAGACTCTGTCTCAAAAAAACATTTTTTTTAAGCGATGGGGTCTTGCTGTGTTGCCCAGGCTAGTCTCAAGCTCCCGCCCTCAAGCAATCCTGCTGTCTCAGCTTTCTAAAATGATGGGATTACAGGCACTATCCTTCTAATGTCCTTGGTCGGGCTTTCTCCAGCCTGTGGCCTGACGATCTGGATCTCCTACTGGCCTGGGTAGTGTGGAGGGTATAGTTTAGGTGGTTGAGGGGTGCTCAGGGATCCCCAGTTTGGGAAGTCCTTGTCTTCAGGGATTTCTGGCCAATGTGGTCCGTACGGTGTATTCAGAGAAGCTGGGAGGAGAGGGTAGGAAATTGCTGGAAACACCCTATTAGATACCAAGTAAGGTTTTCATTTAGGATTGGCAAGGCTGGGAAAGTGTCTGCAATGCCTCCCTTTCAATCTTGGGAGACCCTGCCTCGCGGGCGGTCATGGACTTGAGGGGCTGATCCCACACCTCGGAGGCTGCTGGGAATTCCTGCACTCGAGGCAGGTTCCTGGCACCTGTGCTGCAGCCCCTGGAGTGGGGGCCATGGCGGAGAAGGCAGGGCAGGGGTCATGGGGTCCTCGTCTGCCTTCCCCTACCTGGGCAGTTGCTTGGATGTAAAAGGGAGATGGCTCTCCCCAACCTGCCTGGACCCTAGTGTGGTGCTGTTAGTCCAAGGGGCTCGGCGTGGCCCCGTGGGGACTCCACAGCGTGGGTGTGTGGACCCCCCCGGAGGCAAGTCTGCGGTGGAGACAGGGTAGGAGGGCCTGGTTTGAGGGCTTGGGGTCCTGGGCGCTTGAGGGTGCACAAGAGGCTGCATGGTTGGGGCGGGTGGGTAATCGGGGCGCAGCTTGGCCCTTTCCCCTCCTGTTCCCCACAGCAGGGGGAGAACCCTGCCTGTCTCTTATATGGCTGGCCGAGGATAGGCCTCTTTGCTGGCTGGCAGTGGCCCAGCAGGGTCTCAAGGTGCGTTTTCTGGCTACTAGCAGAACCACCATCAAAGCAAATCCGTGGTTTTTGTTTATTTGTTGTTTTTTTTTTTTGAGACGGAGTTTTGTTCTTTGTCACCCAGGCTGGAGTGCAGGGGCGCATCTCAGCTCACTGCAACCTACACCTCCCGGGTTTGAGCGATTCTCCTGCCTCAGCCTCCTAAGTAGCTGGGATTACAGCCGCCTGCCACCACACCCGGCTTATTTTTTTGTAGTTTTTTAGAAGAGATGGGGTTTCACCATGTTGGCCAGGCTGGTCTCGAACTCCTGACCTCAGGTGATCCGCCCACCTTGGCCTCCCAAAGCGCTAGGATTACAGGCCTGAGCCACCGCGCCTGGCCAAGTCCATATCTTTTCATCCATCCGTCTGTCGTTCCACGAGCCAGTGAGAACCTTGGCAGGGTGTCAGGCCTGAGGGGGTCTCATTAGGTCCTGGTCCCCAACCCTGGCTGGCACATGAGAAGGGCCCACTTTATATTTTATTCTATTTAATTTTATTTATTTATTTATTTATTTGCGGCATAGTATCACCCCGTCACCCAGGCGGGAGTGCAGTGGCACGATCTCAGCTCACTACAACCTCCGTCTCCCGGGTTCAAGCAATTCCCTGGCCTCAGCCTCCCAAGTAGCTGGGATTATGGGTGCATGCCATTGCACCCAGCTAATTTTTGTATTTTTAGTAGAGACGGGGTTTTGCCATGTTAGCCAGGCTGGTTTCGAATTCCTGACCTCAAGTGATCTGCCTGCCTTGGCCTTAAAGTGCTGGGATTACAGGCGTGAGCCACTGTGCCCAGCCCCACTTTATATTTTATTGTAAATATCGTTGAGGAGTGAGGGCTATGCTATACCAGGAACTTGCCTGGCTCACACCCTCATGTCATTCAACCCCTATCAAGACATAGAACAGCGCTTTGGGAGGCTGAGACTGGAGGATGGCTTGAGGCCAGGAGTTTGAGACTAACATAGACAATATAGCAAAACTCCCATCTCTACAAGAAATAAAAAAATTAGGCAAGGTAGCTTATGCCCGTAGTCCCAGCTACTCGGGAGGATTGCTTGAGGCGAAGAGTTTGAGACCAGCCTGGGCGACATAGCAAGACCCCATCTCTTAAAAAAAAAAATTAGCCAGATGTGACGATGTGTGCCTGTAGTCCCAGCTACTTGGGAGGCTAAGGCAGGAGGATTGCCTTTTTTCAAAACTTCAAAAAGTTTTTTTCGAAGCCCGTTTGTTCATCTTTGTCTCTTGTTCCAGCCCCAGCAACCACTGACCTGTCTTCTTTATATGGCTTTGCATTTGTAGAATGTCACATAAATGGGATCATACAGTCCAGAGCCTCTCAATCTGGCTTCACACAGCTTGATGCATTTATCCACATTGCTGGGTGCACAGGGAGCTGGTCCCTTCTGGTCCCTGAGTAGTGTTCCATGGTATGGATATGCCACATACCTCTAGCCACTCTCCTCTTTAGGGAGATCTAGCCAACCAGTTTGGCTGGCTCTGCATCAGCTCGGGATCCCCCAGAAGAAGGTAGTTCCTCTTTCTCATTTTCACAAAGGCACCATCTGGCTGGCAGGGGGCCTGTGGCCTGCACCCCATCACTGCGCACCCTGCCCCCCCAACCTGCATTGAGAGCTGACCCCAAGCCGGGGGAGCTGTTCATCTCCGTCCTCAGAGCTGGAATTTCATCCTCTGTTTCTGGTGACTCATACCGTGAGCCCCGAGATGAAATTACACCTGCCCGCCGCTGCCCTCAGGGCCTCTGGCCCCACGCGATCCTCCCGCTGCCATCCAGGTGGGCTCTGGAGTAATTGAGGCTGCGGGGGCCAGGACAGCTGGAGATGGAGGGTGGGGCCCGGGAGGGGAGCTGTCTGTGCCCTGGGGCGTCTTGCTGGTCTCCTAGGTACCCCTACCCTCTGGGAGTCTGGGGGTTCCTGGTGAGGCGGCTCTGGTCTTCACTCCTGCAGCTGTTTAGCTTGGGGTAGAAATTCCATGTTGGCGTGAAATAAGAGCAGGACTTCGAGGGGTGGGGAAGGAGGGTGTGAGGCTGCGTTGCAGGCAGGAGCATGAGTTACGGTCAAACAGCAGGGCTGGCCGAGAGACGTCACATCTCTGGGCTTTGGTTCGTTCATCTTTTATTATTATTTTTATTTTGAGACAGAGTCTTGCTCTCTTACCCAGGCTGGAGTGCAGTGGCGCAATCATAGCTTGCTGCAGTCTTGAACTCCTAGGCTCAAGTGATTCAGCCTCCTATCCTAAGTAGCTGGGCTTGCAGGCACGTGCCACTACACCCAGCTGATTTTTTTATTTTGTTAAGATGGGGTCTCGCTGTGTTGCCCAGACTGGTCTCGAACTCCTGTGCTCAAGCAGTCCTCCCACCTTGGCCTCCCAAAGTGCTGGGATTAGAGGGGTGAGCCACTGCACCCAGCCTGTTTGTCTTTAAATGGGTGAACAGAACACTAGGTCTGTAGGACTGTGAGACTCAGCTGGGGTAACGTGAGCATGTGGATTTCCACGGAGCCCTGGAGGGCACCGGGGACCAGCAAGGAGCAGGAGGTGGGGACATGTGAGGTGCAAGCCTCCTGTGCCCCTTTGGGCCAGAGTAGGACCACTTTTTTTTTTTTTTGAGACAGAGTCTCACTCTGTTGCCCAGGCTGGAGTGCAGTGGTGCAATCTCGGCTCACTGCAACCTCCACCTCCTGGGTTCAAGCGATTCTCCTGCCTCAGCCTCTCGAGTAGCTGAGATCACAAGCACATGCTACCACACCCAACTAATTTTTGTTTCGCCATGTTGGCCAGGCTGGTCTTGAACTCTTGACCTCAAATGATCCACCCACTTCGGCCTCCCAAAATGTTGGAATTACAGGTGTGAGCCACCGTGCCCGGCCCTAGGACCACTTTTACTGGAGTTACCTGTTAGAGCTGTAAATACAATTCTGGTTGCTAAATGTTTGGAGCCCACTGCTACCTGTGGTCGGCCCTGTGTGAACCGTGGCCGTTCTGGTGAACGTTTGTGTGGCCAGCGCCTAGATTATGGTGGTTCACAGACTCCAGCCTGTCACTTGCCTGAGGCTGAGCCTCAGTTTGACCGTCTAGGAAATGGAACCACAGCAGGTACCTCCGGAGGGTTGCCAGGTGGACATAAATGAAGCAGGGGACCCCAGCAAGAGCTTGTGAGTTTCCCATTGGCAAATCCATGAATTTCCCAGGGCTCCCGGCTTCCTAAGGAAATGGAACTCCCTGGGTGATCACGTGGCCTGTGTGGGTGTCTTGAGAGATTTAGGGGGTTTTTACTTCTTTTGTTGTTATTGTTTGTTTGTTTTTGAGACAGAGTCTCCCTCTGTTGCCCAGGCTGGAGGTTAGTGGTGTGATCATGGCTCATTGCAGCCTCCGCCTCCTAGGTTCAAGCAATCCTCCTGCCTCAGTCTCCTAAATAGCTGGGATTACAGGCACCTGTCACCATGTCCAGCTAATTTTTGTATTTTTAGTAGAGACAGGGTTTCTCCATGTTGGCCAGGCTGGTCTCGAACTCCTGGGCTCAAGTGATCACCTGCCTCTGCCTTGCAAAGTGCTGGATCACAGACATGAGCCTGAGCCACCGCGCCCAGCTGGTTTTTACTTTGTTTGTTATTTAATTGTTATTTGTGAAATCACTGTGGCCCTTCTCTGATGAGGGTGCCCCAAGCAACTTCCCCCTGCACCCAACACTTGCCTCCCACCCCTACAGAGTCCCCTAAAGTCCTCAAAGGCGGGACCCTGGGGCCAGCATTCGGTGGGAAGCCTGTGAAGAGGTTAGCCCTGTGTAGGAAGGAAGGCCCTTGGGTGCTCCTGGGTGGCTTCCTGTAACAGACAAGACCCCCAGCCCACCCACCCGGCTCCAGGGTGGTCCTGGCAGCTCCAGGGGGCCTTGTGACTCTCTCCGTCTGATGTCTCTCTCATGTTTATCCAGGAGCTGGTTTTTCAGGCATGGCCACTTTTTGCAGCAAGGCTCAGGCAGGGAGAGGCAGGGCCCTGGGGAAGGAGGGGGTCACCCCTGCTCCCCATGCACACCCTGGCTCCCAGCTGTGGGTGCAGCCCTCTGGGCAGGTGGGCAAACCACATCCTCCCTCTTTGATCCTGGTCCACCCACCCACCTGCCCCAGGCCAGCAGCTCCCCGAGATACTGTCTTCTCAGCACATTCACAGGAGAGATGCTCTTGGTGGCCCTGGGTCAGAGGCCAGGGTTCCCTCACTTTACAACAGGGTGTGGTGGAACCATCAGGGTCTTTGAAGGCAGGCACACCTAGGTTCAAATCCCAGCCTGACCGCTGAGCTGCTGTGTGACCACAGGCAAGTGACTCTACCTCTCTGAGTCTCATGTGAACAAACAAGGATCGTTTTCTTATACAGTATGGCCGGGTTCTTGGGAAAATCAGTGTATTCAGTTTTGGAGAGCTAGCTGCCATCTCAGTGAAAAGCACTTTTTTCAGCTTGTCATGTGGTGACCCCAGAAGCTGGCCCCCTAGGAGCCCCACTCCCCCGGACAGCAAACTCTGGACTCCATCATTCCAAGATCTGTTCTTTTTTGCTGTTGCTGAGACAGAGTCTCGCTCTGTCGCCCAGGCTGGAGTGCAGTGGCATGATCTCAGCTCATTGCAACCTCCGCCTCCTGGGTTCAAGCGATTCTCCTGCCTCAGCCTTCTGAGTAGCTGGGATTACAGGCACATGCCACTACGTGTGGCTAATTTTTGTATTTTTAGTAGAGTCGGGGTTTCACCATGCTGGACAGGCTGGTCTCAAACTCCTGACCTCAGGTGATCCACCTGCCTGGGCCTCCCAAAGTGCTGGGATTATAGGCGTGAGCCACGGCACCCAGCCCCAAGATCTGTTCTTATCTTCTGCCTGTCTAGGACACACCCCTCTGTCCATGGGGTGTGGGGTATGGCATGCCTCAGTTTTTGTTTTTTTTTTTTTTGAGACAGAGTCTTGCTCCGTCAGCCAGGTTATTGTGCAGTGGCAGGATCCTGGCTCACTGCAACCTCTACCTCCTGTGTTCAAGCAATTCTCCAGCCTCAGCTTCCTGAGTAGCTGGGATTACAGGTGCCCAACACCACGCCTGGCTAATTTTTTGTATTTTTTGTAGAGATGGGGTTTCACCATGTTGCTCAGGCTGGTCTCAAACTCCTGGCCTCAAGTGATCCACCCGCCTCAGCCTCCCAAAGGGCTGGGATCACAGACGTGAGCCACCGCAACTGGCCAGCATCCCTCCGTTTCTGCTTCCACAAACTGGGAAAACCTCAAAGGTAGAACGGGTTGGTCCCCTCGGCCTGCCCACCCCTTACCCCTCAGCGTCACAGCCATTCCACTTGTTAGAGGCCAGGCCCTTGTTCTGGGGCAGGGGCTACCTGTGGCTCCTTAGGGGATGGGAGATCCTGGTTTTCTGTTTTGCGTAAAAATACAAAAAAGTAGCCAGGCATGATGGTGGGTGCCTGTAATCCCGGCCACTCAGGAGGCTGAAGCAGGAGAATTGCTTGAACCTGGGAGGTGGAGGTTGCAGCGAGCTGAGATCACGCCACTGCACTCCACTAGACAACAAGACCGACATTCCATCTCAAAAAATAAAAATAATTTAAAAAAACAGTGCCACTCCCAGGTGTGGTTGATGGCAGCCTGCAGGAGAAGTGGCTTTCTGCGGCCCTGGAGGACAGGCAGATCTGGGCACAGCTGTAGGATCAGAGACAGGACATGGCAGTGAGGCTGCTGCATTGGTTCTGGGTAAAGATCTCTATCAGGCCAGGCGCGGTGGCTCACGCCTGTAATCCCAGCACTTTGGGAGCCTGAGGCGGGCGGATCACCTGAGGTTGGGAGTTTGAGACCAACCTGACCAACATGGAGAAACCCCGTCTGTACTAAAAATACAAAAATAGCCGGGCGTGTTGTAATCCCAGCTACTCGGGAGGCTGAGGCAGGAGAATCACTTGAACCTAGGAGGCGGAGGTTGTGGTGAACTGCGATCATGGCATTGTACTGCAATCTGGGCAACAAGAGCAAGATTCCATCTCAGAAAAAAAAAAAAACCTCTATCAGATGGCCTCCCTCTGAGGCAGCTCAGGGCTTCCCGTGGCTCCTGGAAAAGCTGCAGACTGGGCATGGCCAGGCCCTGCCTGAGTCTCTCTGTGCCAGCCGCGATGAACTGCATCGTTTCTAGAACGTACCGTGCTCCGTCTTGCTTCCCGGGACGCTGCTGCCTGTCCCTAGAGCGTGTGTAATGTTCCCGGTCCGTGTTCCTGGGCTGATTCCTCATTGCAGGTCTCAGCTGGGATGTCACTTCTCACTGCAAAGCTTCCCTGATCTGGTCTCCCTCTAGGTCATGTTAGGTGCCTCTCGTCTGTGTTCCCAGCCACGGCCAGCGTCACAAACAAGACTCTTATTGCCCTTGTGCTTGTCTGTCACCTTCACAGACAGAGTGTCACTGCCAGTGGGTCAGGGCCCCGTCATGGTGTTGTCCTCCGTGCTCTGTCCTTAGCACCCCGCTTGGCGCGGACTGGGTATCCTGTGCAACCTTGTTAAGTGAATTAGAAGCAAGCTCGGGGCCGGGCGTGGTGGCTCATGCCTGTAATCTAAGCTACTCGGGAGGCTGAGGCAGGAGAGTGGCTTGAGCCTGGGAGGTGGAGGTTGCGGTGTGCTGAGATCATGCCATTGCACTCCAGCCTGGGCAACAAGAGCAAAACTCAGTCTCAAAAAAAAAAAGCAAGCTCAGGTGGGGCACCCTCCCCTCCTCCACCCTTCTTTTCTTTTTTTTTTTTTTTGAGACAGGGTCTTGCTCCATTGCCCAGGATGAAGTGCAGTGGCGCGATCTCATCTCACTGCAACTTCTGCCTCCTGGATTCAAGGAATTCTGCCTTAGCCTCCTGAGCAGCTGAGACTACAGGCACCTGCCAATACACTGGCTAATTTTTGTATTTTTGTAGATATGGGGTTTTACCATGTTGGCCAGGCTGGTCTCGAACTCCTGACCTCAAGTGATCTGCCCACCTCGGCCTCCCAAAGTGCTGGGATTACAGGTGTGAGCCCCTGCGACTAATCCCCCTCCATCCTTCAATCCCAGCTCTTGTTGGCGCTCCTCCACCCACCCCAGGAGCTGCCTCTGCTGGCCTGGCAGTGGTGTTCAAAGCATCCAGAGGGCAGTGGTGTTGGTGGTGGGGGCACCTTGTCCCTCTGAGCTGCGTATAGCCCTATTTGGGGGATTTCCCTCCAGGAAAGGCAGCTGATGTGTGCAGATAGCACAAGTGTGGAATGCCAGAACAGTTCATCCTCTGGGCTATTTATTTATTTATTTTGTTTTGTTTCTGAGACGGAGTGTTGCTCTGTCGCCCAGGCTGGAGTGCAGTGGCATGATCTCGGCTCACTGCAGCTCCACCTCCTGGGTTCAAGCAATTCTCCTGCCTCGGCCTCCTGAGTAGCTGGGGTTACAGGCATGTGCCACCACACCCAGCTAATTTTTGTATTATTATTATTTTTTTAATTTTTATTTTGAGTCAGAGTCTTGCTGTGTCACCCAGGCTGGAGTGCAGTGGCTCAATCTCGACTCACGGCAACCTCCGACTCCCGAGTTCAAGAGATTCTCCTGCCTCAGCCTCCTGAGAGTAGCTGAGACTGCAGGCTCCCACCACTGCTCCTGGCTGATTTTTGTATTTTTAGTAGAGACAGGGTTTCACCATGTGGACCCGACTGGTCTTGAACTCCTGGCTTCAGGCGATTGCCTCTGGGCTACTTAGACACGCACGCTTGTGTTCATGCATGGGTGTGTATATGCACATGTATGTGACATTCCTGAGGCCACCGGCGGTGACAAGGCCTGATTACTTGATGTTCCGCTGAATCTTGACTGCCAGCCTAAAGCTTTACCCCCCAGCATACAGAGCCCCCCGAGTCGTGGTCGGTGGCAAAGAGGGGACCATCCCTGTCACTTAGGGCTGCATTTGGCTACAGGTAATAAAAATCCCCACTGTAAATATAGTAAATATCTAAATGTTAAGCCAGGCCAGGTGCGGTGGCTCGGGCATGTCATTTTAGCACTTTGGTGGGGCGAGATGGGCAGATTGCTTGAGCGTAGGAGTTCAAGACCAGCCTGGGCAACATAGTGACACCCTACCTCTACAAAACATAATAAAAATATATTTTTTAAAACATATACATACATATATATGTATGTAAACACATATAAATATGTTTTAAAAAACATACATACATATGTATGTATGTATGTATGTATGTATAAAGCCTGACAGACTTTAGATATTAAACCTGACAGTTAAACAAAGAGGAGTTTATTCCTCATAAGAAAATATATAGTTGGGTGTGGTGGCGTGTCCCTGGAGTCCCAGCTACTCCTGAGGCTGAGGCAGGAAAATCTCTGGAACCTGGGAGGCAGAGGTGACAGTGAGCCGAGATGGCACCACTGCACTCCAGTCTGGTGACACAGTGAGACTCTGTCTCAAAAAAAAAAAGAAAAAGAAAGAGAGAGAAAACATGGAAGGTATTTGGAGGTTGGGATGGTGCCTATAGGTGGGTATTTGGAGGCTGGGGTAGGAGCTTAGTGATGCTTTTGGGGGGTTCAGTGATGTCTCTGGGGACTTGATTCTGTTCTTCTCTACCATGTTGGGTTTTTTTTTTTTTGTAAGTTTATTTTAAAACTGTTCCTTTAAAGTGTATCATTTAGCGTTTTTTAAAATACATGCACAGAGTTGTGCAGCATTCATCCCTATCTAATTTCAGAGAGTTTTTATCATCCTAAGAATCTCCACCTATTAAGCAGTCAGCCCTCGTTCCCTCCTCCCCCATCCCCTGGCAACCACGAATTTACCTTCCGTCTCTGTAGATGTGCCTATTCTGGGCGTTTCATGGAGATGGAATCGTGGAATACGTGGTCTTTTGTGTCCGGCCTTTTCTCGGTGAGTATCGTGTGTTCAAGCTTCATCCACGTTGTAGCGTGAGTCAATGCTCCTTCCTCTTTATGGCCAAATAATATTCCATTTAATGGATATACCATATTTTGTTTATCTGTTCATCAGTTATGAACATTGGGGTGTTTCTCTTCTTTTTTTTTTAAGACAGGATCTTGCTCTGTCACCCAGGTTGGAGTACAGTGGTGGGATCATGGCTCACTGCAGCCTCAAACTCCTGGGCTCAAGGGCTCCTCCTGCCTCAGCCTCCCAAGTAGCTGGGACTGCAGGCACCATGCCACCACACCTGACTAATTAAAAAATTTTTTTTTTTTTTGTAGAGACAGGGCATATGTTTGAGCAAGACCCTGTCTCTACCAAAAATAACTTTTTAAATTATCATATTAATATTACGATATCATTATACCATAAAATTCACCATTTTATTTATTTAGTTTTTTAGAGACAGAGTCTTGCTCTGTTGGCCAGGCTGTAGTACAGTGATACCATCATGGCTCGCTGCAGCCTCCATCTCCCAGGCTCCAGCTAGCCTCCTGCCTCAGCCTCCTGAGTAGCTGGGACTACAGGTGTGTGCCACCATGCCTGGCTAATTTTTGTAGTTTTTGAGAGATGGAGTTTTGCTGCATTGCCCAGGCTGGTCTTAAACTCCTAGACTCAAGTGATCCACCCACCTGAGCCTCCCAAAGTGCTGAGATATGTCAGCATAAGCTACAACACACAGCCAGCTTCGCTATTTTAATGTATGTGGTGCATGGTTTTCCGTATCTTCATCAAGTTGTTCAACCATCGCCACCGTCTAATTCTGAACATTTTCATCCCTCCGAAAAGAAGCCCCTTACCTCATTAGCAGTCTCTCCACTCCCTAGCACCCCCCGACTCCAGCCCCTGGTAATTGCTAATGATTGCCTCTGTGGGTTTTTGGTGACTTCTTTATAAAGCTAAGCCTTCATCTACCATATGACTAGGTATTTACCCGTAAGAAATGAAAGCTCAGGTTCACATAAAAACCTGAAGATGAATATCTGTAGTGGCTTTATTCATAATTGTCCCAAAGTAGAAACAATTCAGATGTCCAACTGCTCAGTGATTAAACAAACTGGAACATCTGTACCGTGGAATACTAGTCAGCACTGAAAAAGGATGAATGATGGGTGCCGCACCACCACAGGCAGACCTCACAAGCATTGTGCTAAGGGAAGAAAGCAGACAGAAAGGCCGCTTCTGGCTGGTTCTGTTCACATGTGGGTTTCCTCTTTTTTTGAAACGGAGTCTTGCTCTGTTTTCCTGGCTGGAGTGCAATGGCGTGATCTCAGTTCACTGCAACCTCTGCCTCCCAGGTTTAAGCAGTTCGCCTACTCCAGCCTCCCAAGTAGCTGGGACTACAGGCGCTCACCACCACACCTGGTTAATTTTTTTTTTTTTGCATTTTTAGTAGAGATGGGGTTTTGCCACGTTGGCCAGGCTGGTCTCGAACTCCTGACCTCAGGTGATCCTCCTGCCTTGGCCTCTCAAAGTGCTGGGATTACAGGCGTGAGCTGCTATGCCCAGCCTCTGGTTCTAGTCATATAGTTCTGGAAAATGCAAGTTTGGGGACATGGAATGGATCAGAGTTTGCCTGAGAGTAGGGGAGGTTTTTGGAGGGATGGAACTGAAATGTGTTTTGATTATGGTGGCAATTACTTGACTGCGTGTGTTGGTGAAAACTCATAGAAATATGGCCAGAAGCAGTGGCTCATGCCTGTAATCCCAGCACTTTGGAAGGCTGAGGCAGGAGGATTCCTTGAGGTCAGGAATCTGAGACCAGCTTAGACAGCAAAAAATTAGCCAGGTGTGGTGGCACACAGCTGTAGCCCCAGCTACTCAGGAGGCTGAGGTGGGAGGATTGCTTGAGGCTGGGGGTTCAAAGCTGCAGTGAGCTATGATCATGCCATCACACTCTAGCCTGGATGACAGAGCAAGACCCCGTCTCTACAAAAAATTTAAAAATCAGCCAGGCACAGTGGCATGCACTTGCAGTGTGGCTGCTCAGGTGGTTGAGGTGGGAGGATGGTTTGAGACCAAACTATGTTGCCTGGGTAACATAGCAAGACCCCTGTCTCTGTCTTTTTTAAGTATTTAAACAAAAAGCGGCTGGGTGTGGTGGCTGACCTCCCAGCACTTTGGGAGTTTGGGAGGCTGAGGCAGGAGGATCACAAGGTCAGGAGATCAAAACCATCTTGGCCAACATGGTGAAACCCCGTCTCAACTAAAAATACAAAAATTAGCTGGGCGTGGTGGCGCGCCCCTGTAGTCCCAGCTGCTCAGCAGGCTGAGGCAGGAGAATTGCTTGAACCCAGGAGGCGGAGGCTGCAGTGAGGCGAGATCACGCCACTGCACTCCAGCCTGGGTGACATAGGAAGACTCTGTCTCAAAAAAAAAAAAAAAAAAAAAAAAACCTTATAGAACTGTATGTCCGAAAGAATGTCTTTCATTGCTTGTATATTATGCCCCAGGTAAAAAGGTGCCTAGACTTGGAAGCGGCCTTTCCCGAGTAACTCCATTTGGACGTCGCCATCACGTTTGTTCTAGTTGGTACTACCTTCCCTTCTACAGATAGTGAGTTTTGGTCTGTCAAGTTGGCCAACCTGACGTGTGCCTAGGGCCAGGGACAGGGGCTGCAGTGGGGCCCTCCTCTTTTTCCTTCCTAGGGCATCCTATCCCCTCCGCATTTGCTGAGTGTCTTGGATGGAGGGAGCCACAAAATGTTAGAACTGGCAATGTTAGAACCTCAGAATATACTGGCCTCTTCTCTTTTTCAGATGAGGAAACTGAGACCCAGGGCTGGGAAGACACTTGACTAAGGTTCTAGAATTATGAGGACCAGTATTTAAAACCACATCTGGCCGGGCAAGGTGGCACATGCCTGTAATCCCAGCACTTTGGGAGACTGAGACGGGAGGATCGCTTGAGGTTGGGAGTTTGAGACCAGCCTGGGCAACATGGTGAAACCCCGTCTCTATTAAAAATACAAAAAAAATTAGCCAGGCATGGTGGTGGTTGCCTGTAGTCCCAACTACTTGGGAGGCTGAGACACGAGAATTGCCTGAACCTGGGAGGCGGAGATTGCAGTGAGCCGAGATCGCAGCACCGCACTCCAGCCTGGGTGACAGAGCAGGACTCTTGCCTGTAAATAATCAGTCAACCCACATCCATGACTCTTGGCCCGGGCCTCCTTGCCCTCCTGCAGGTGCCCCTGGAGCCTCCCTTGTCTGCTGCCCCTGGTTCTGGAGGCTGGACGGGCCCATGCTGGCCCCACAGCTGGCGGGACATTTTGCAGCAGCGTACGCTGGATGGGGTAGAGGGGGGTAGGGAAGGGTCAGGGCATCTGCAACGCTGCAGCAGAGGAGAGGAGAGAGTGTGGTGAAGCTGACGAGAGTCTGATTGAGAGGCTGTGAGAATGGTTCATGGCCCCCGGAGACAAGAGAACGGAGTACTGGTTTCTGCTCTTTGGAGCTCCTGACATCACCTGCAGTAACCCCTAAGCCTCATGATGTGTCCAGGTAGATCCCAGCAAATGCAGAATTGGGGTCACCCTGATTGGGGGTGGGGAGAGATCTTGGGCGGTGTCCCCTCCTGGTGGGGGGCACCCAGTCTCAGGGATGCAGTTCCGCCCGGGTTTATTCTGGTGTTGCTTTGTCCACCAGCCAGGGGCTGCCAAGAGCTCTGGAAACTTCCGTGAGGATGTGCGTGGAGGTGGTAGTTGGGCATGGTGGCAGCTCAGGGCTTGTTTTTTTTTTTTTTTTTTTTTGAGACAGGGTCTTCCTCTGTCACCCATGCTGGAGTGCAGTGGAACAGCCATAGCTTACTGCAGCCTCGAACTCCTGACCTCAAGTGATCCTCCCATTTCGGCCTCCCAAAGTGTTGGGATTACAGGCGTGAGCCACAGTGCCTGGCCTTGGGGATTCTTACTGGGTGTAAACCTGTGACTCATTGCTCCTGTTTTCTTGGTTCAGCGCCCACTCCTGCAGATGAGGGGAGGCACACTGAACCACCTGGCGTCTGGGGTCTGGGTGGGGAGCCTGCCCACTTGCAGAAACTGTCCCTAACCCACTCACCATCCCGGACAGCCGTGGACCTTGGTAGCACAGGACACTTAACCTACGGTCCTGTCTGTGGCTCAGAAATCGATATCTTCAGCCAGGTGTGGTGGCTTATGCCTGTAATCCCAGCACTTTGGGAGGCCAAGGTGAGTAGATCACTTGAGGTCAGGAGTTCGAGACCAGGCTGGCCAACATGGCAAAACCCCGTCACTACTAAAAATACAAAAAAGAAAAAAAAAAATTAGCTGGGCCTGGTGGTGGGCACCTTTAATCCCAACTACTTGGGAGGCTGAGGCAGGAGAATCACTTGAACCCAGGAGGCGGAGGTTGCAGTGAGCTGAGGTCATGCCACTTACACTCCAGCCTGGGCAATGGAGCAAGACTCAGGAAAAAAAAAAAAAGAAGAGAAAATGATATTTTCATACCTATGGGGTCCCCTCTGGTTTTCAGGGTCCACAGTGCCTGCAGGAAGCCCACCTCGGGTCTCACCATAGACCCCCTGGTGGGGAAACCACTCAGCCCCTAGCAGGGAAGGCAGAAAAGAGGTGTTTGGAATAAATAATGAGCCAGTGGGAGAGCCAGTCCGGCATGGAGCAAATATTTGTGTGCGAATCACTGGTGTGGACGGTGGGACTGGATTGTGGGGTTGACAGCCATGCCTTGAGGGCTCTGCAGGGAACGTTGTAGGGGTTCAGGGGCACGTCTGCTCCAGATCCCAGCACACTTCGCTTCTAAGCTGCCCCCTGACTCTTTGTGCTTTGTGACCTTAGGCAAGTTCCTCAGCCTTTCTGAGCCTCTATGTGCTCATCCGTAAAAAGGGGAGCGGACTGTGGTGGTAGGGCTGCCCCTGTCGCCCACGGCCACGGCATAACTGTGCTTCCTCGGAAATGCCATCGCAGGCCCAGCTAGCCCTGAGGCCCAGGTGGGGTTTTCATGGAAAAATGATCCGGCCAAGTGCAAGCCTGGGATTCCAAGCCTGTAATCCCAACACTTTGGGAGGTTGAGGCAGGAAGACTGCCTGAGCCCAGGAGTTTGAGACCAGCCTGGACAACATAGCAAGGCTCCATCTCTACAGAAAATAAGTAGCTGGACGTGATGACGCACACTTCTAGTCCCAGCTACTTGGGAGGCTGAGGCAGGAGGATCACTTGAACCCAGAGTTGGAGGCTGCAGTGAGCTATGATCATGCCTTTGATCATAGGCTGGGTAAAAGAGCAAGAGACCCAGTCTCTTAAAAAAAGGAAAGAAAAGAAAAATGATCCTTAACCCCTGTCCATTGGGCCTGACCCTCACCTCCCACCTCTACTTTGTAAGAAAGGGACAGGGTGTTCTTATGTCTTTATTGGAGGGGATTGGGGCCCAGAGAGGGGAAGCAAGTTTTCCAGCATCACACAGCCTCCACTAGATCCAGACCGCCGGTGCATTCCTGAGACCACAGGCTTTTGGTGAGGGGCTGCCCTGCTGTACCTTAGGGAGGGGAGGGTGTGACCTGGGCTGGACTCCTCCCAAGTTGCTCTGTCCTTGGGTTTGGAAGGGGAGGGGCCGCTTCATGAAATTACACCACCTGCCCAGAGGCTCGGGCGAGCCGGGATTAGATGGAGGTGGCCAGGCTTTTCTGACAGGTGAGGGCAGGGGCGGAAGTAATGCAGGTGTTAGAGAGAGGGCCGGATGTGTGTGTATGTGCACACCCAGATGCAAAACAAGGCATGCCATGCCTCAGGGACCGGGCCGTTAATGCAAGCCACCCTCTGATGTATAGTCACCTGCCGGGGAACAGGGGACTTCCTGGACTGTGCGGCCCAATCCTGCCTGTCTGGTGGCATTCCTGGCCTGGAGCACACAGTGGGCCTGCAATGGGGGCTTCGGTGTTTGTGGAATGAATGAACGGGCTAGCGGCGCCCACTGATGAGCATCTGTTGAGATGTCTGTGTGCTTGGAGGTGGCAAGTGTGGTCCGGACACCCAGTTACTGATAGACACTTGTGAGAAACAGCCTCTCCAATGCATGGGGGAGGGTGGGGCAGGGAGGCGTGGCTATTATGCAGTTGGGACGGCGTGGACACTTACAAGTCACCTAATCCCAATGCTCTGGACTCCTGTCTGTAAAATGGGATGGCGTAGGTGTGGGCTGATGGGGCTTGGTGGGTCCCGCCCGGGCCCCAGAGAAGGGGCTGATGACAGCTAGTTGTTATTTTTATTACTGAATCATGGCCCAGCCCAGGCTGGCCTGGCAAGCCCCAGTTCCTGGTGGATGTCTGCCTCTTCCACACCCCGCCCGGAAGACTTCTGAACCTCCCTTTTTTTTTTTTTGAAATGGAGTCTCACTTTATCGCCCAGGCTGGAGTGTAGTGGCACGATCTCGGCTCACTGCAACCTCTGCCTCCCAGGTTCAAGCGATTCTCCTGCCTCAGCCTCCCAAGTAGCTAGGATTACAGGTGTGGGCCATCATGCCCAGTGAGTTTTTGTATTTTTAATAGAGGTAGGGTTTCACTGTGTTAGCCAGTCTCAAACTCCTGAGCTTGAGTGATCCTCCTACCTCCGAGCCTCCCAGATTTTGCTGGTGCCTCACCGTACTCGCCTGCCTCCAGCCTTTGCCCAAGTTGCCCCTGGCCCCAGTCCCCCTGCTAAACAGCCACCTAGCCTTCGGGGCCAGTGCCCCTGGACTGATGCCAGCCATCCATCTTGCATGTGCCCACACTTGGTCACTCCCCAGGTGAGGAGCTGATAATCTTTGGTCACTGTTTAATTTTTTTTTTTTTTTTGAGACGGAATTTTGCTCTTGTTGCCCAGACTGGAGTGCAATAGCACGATCTCAGCTCACCACAACCTCCACCTTCCGGGTTCAAGTGATTCTCCTGCCTCAGCCTCCCACGTAGCTGGGATTACAGGCATGCACCACCACACCCAGCTAATTTTGTGTTTTTAGTAGAGACGGGGTTTCTCCATGTTAGTCAGGCTGGTCTGGAACTCCCGACCTCAGGTGATCCACCTGCCTCAGCCTCCCAAAGTGCTGGGATTACAGGCGTGGGCCACTGCGCCCGGCCTTGGTCGCTGTTTATAAACTTCAGCTTCTCTTTCCCCACCCAGCAGCTTCAGGGCAAAGAGTGGGCCTGATTCACCCCGCTCAGGGTCTGCGTCCCAACAGGTGTGGTGAAAATGTGCACTTACTCAGTGTCCTACAGCACGTAAAAGTGGGGACAAGGACTGGGGTTATGCGTAGGCCCAAGACTGGGACTAGGGGAGCCTCTGGAATGGGGAATAGAGGATGAAAGGGTTCTGAAGGATGTGGCATCAGTGTTTAAAGCAAGAACAGGCTGGGCATGGTGGATTGCAGCTGTGATCCCAGCACTTTGGGAGGCTGAGGCAGGTGAATCACTTGAGGCCAGGAGTTTGAGACCAGCCTGGCCAACATGGTGAAACCCCATCTCTACTAAAAATACAAAAATTAGCCAGGTGTGGTTGTGCGCACCTGTAATCCTAGCTACTCCGGAGGCTGAGGCAGGAGAATTGCTTGAACCTGGCAGATGGAGGTTGCAGTGAGCCTGAGATCACGCCACTGCACTCCAGCCTGGGGGACAGAGTGAGACTCTGTCTCCAAAACAAAAGGGTGTGGGGAGGGCCAGAGGGCATTTGGGGTGGGGCAGGGCCAGGTGACTGTAATGGGGTGACTATAATGAATGCTTTGGAGTAGGTCAGGGCAGGTGGGGAGGCCAGATGCCGGGGAGGGAGGAGGCGTGGTGGTCCTTCCATCTGGGGCTAAGGATGACAAGTCCCTTGGACAACTTCTAGTGCAGGTTCTCCATTGACAGATGGGGAAACTGAGGCCCAGGGAGGGGCAGTGCCAGTTCTCAGGTTTACGTAGCAAGTGGTCTATTCCCCAGCCTCGGCAGGGCGTAGCCTGCCCTGGGTCACCTGTCCTCACCCTTGGTGGCTCACCGGTTGCAGGGGCCTGGGTGGGTAGAGGTCGGGGAGTGAGCCAGACCAGGCGGGCAGGGATGGGGGCCCCGTGAGCCAGCGCTCCAGGATTAGATCACCCACGAGTAATGGACCTTTTCCCGTCTCGCCTTTTCCCGACAAGAAAAGGCCTGATGTTCTTCATCTGTGTTGTTCTGAGAAGGCATGTTTATGTCTGGCAAGGGAAGGGTTCTTGGGAGACAGGATCCCAGCGCCCCCCCTGCGCTGCCAGGCCCCAGGGGTTGGCACCGCCCCAGAGCTGGTTTCCTCCCACCGTCTCCTGACACCCAGCCCCCACGCTTTTCAGATGCCTGCCTGAGAACAAATAAATACTTCTGCACCACGCACATGAGCCCAGATAAACGGCCGGGGCTCAGCCAGAACTTTGGGGGCACCAGGTGCCCGGGGTCCTTGATCCCCAGCTGGGTGCCAAGCCTGCATCTCCCACCCAGCATCCCCCCACCACCCCACGCGTGGAGGGACAGAGGTGCACCGTGAGCAACATGAGACCTGATGTCAGGGTGGACAGCAGCGGGCGATGTCAGCGTGAGCAGTCATCCCCATCATCACTGCTGTTAAGCAAGAGGGCACTTGGTATCCACATGCCTAGCGCCAGGCCCTGTTCACACGTTCTCACGTGGGGCCCTCACACAGCCGAGAGCAGTGGAATTACCATCACCCTTTTGCTCAGTAAAGCCAGGACAGTTTGAGTGTGTGTGCGTGTGTGTTTAGATTCAGGGTCTTGCTCTGTCACCCAGGCTAGAGTGCAGTGGTGCAATCTTAGCTCACTGTAGCCTAGAACTCTTGGGCTCAGGCAATCCTCCCACCTCATCCTCCTGAGTAGCTGACATTACAGGCGTGAACCACCACGCCCGGCTAATTTTTGTATTTTTAGTAGAGACCGGGTTTCACCATGTTGGCCAGGCTGATCTCAAACTCCTGGCTCAAGTGATTCACCTGCCTCAGCCTCCCGAAGTGCTGAGATTACAGGCATAGGCCACCATGCCCCGCCTTTTTTTTTTTTTTTTTTTTGAGAGAGGGTCTTGCTCTGTTGTCCAGGCTGGAGTGCAGTGGCATGATGATGGCTCATTGCAACCTCTGCCTCCTGGGCCCAGGCAACCCTCCCAGCCCAGCCTCCGGAGTAGCTGGGACTACAGACACATGCTACCACACTAGGCTAATTTTTTTAAAAGTTTATTTTGTTTTTGTTTTTGTTTTTGTTTTTAGAGATGGGGTCTCACTCTGTTGCCCAGGCTGGTCTCAAACTCCTGGGATCAGAAACCTGGGCATCACTCCAGGTGCCTCCCTTGGGACCCCCCCCAACCCTCCTGGTCCTAAAGCTCTGCCCGGTCCCCCATCCCCTGCTGCTGTCTGCTTCAGGCCTGGCTCTCTGTGGCCTGGGCTGTCACAGGTTTGGCAGCTCCTGGCTCCCCAGCTCCGAGTGCGGCCCGACAGTTCCCCCACCGTGTCTTCCCGGATCCCCCACACTGCCTCATCTCACCCCTGCTCCACAGCCTGCAGTGGTTCCCGCTGCCTAAAGACTGACCTTCTGAGGTCCTTGGCCTCACCCCAACGGCCACGCTGGTCTCTGCCCACCACTTCCTGCCCTGCCCTGCACACGCCAGCCATGCAGAGCTGGGCTCGTTCCCCACCCACCCACCCACTCCCACAGCCTCTGGCCCTGCTCAGGCCCGACGAGGACACGTGGGCGGCCCAGGCTGGCGGTTGGGTTTCCTGGGCAGTCAGTAATTTGGCACTCCTACAAACAGGTCTTTATTTATTCAGCATTTATTTCTAGGGGAGGTGGGTGCTGTGGCAGGGCAGGGAAGGCGTCTCCCTTGTAGAAGAGCAGGGCCCAGGCACAGTGCCCGTCTCCCCTCCTCACCTGCAAACACAACTCCCCTGGGAGGCTCCCAGCAGCTCGGGTGTCACCTCCTCCAGGAAGCCCCCCCGACTGCCTCACCCGGTGTCCTGGGCTTCTTCCATACCACTTATTTTTATCTTTCACTGAAGCATAATTTACTTCCAGTAAAGTACATGAGTCTTTTTTTTTTTGAGTGACAGAGTCTTGCTGTCATCCAGGCTGGAGTGCCGTGATCTCAGCTCACTGCACCCTCCCACTCCTGGGTCCAAGCAATTCTCTTGTGTCAGCCTCCCGAGTGGCTTATAGGTACACACCACCACACCTGGCTAATTTTTGTATTTTTAGTGGAGAGGGGGTTTTACCATGCTGGCTGAGCTGGTCTCAAACTCCTGACCTCAAGTAATCCACTCCCCCTCGGCCTCCCAAAGTACTGGGATTATAGACATGAGCCACCGTGCCCAGTCCAAGCACATAATCTTAAACATTCCATGTGATGAATATTTTTCCCCACTGTATACTAATGTAACCATCACTCAGCTCAAACCCTTGCAGTGTGTTTTAATCTTTTTTTTTTCCCTCAGTAGTCTATTTTGTTGTCATTTTCTTATCCCCTGCCAGCCTGGGAATCCTCCAAGGGCAGGAGCACCTGCTGTTGTCCCCTGTGCCATGTGGGACACACCATGAGAGTATTGGTGCCTGTGAGCCCGTGGCTGTGCCCCACCTGTGTGATCATCCCCACGTGTGTTTGGCAGAGGCCGCGGCCGTGGGAACATGTGGGTCTGTGAGCCTGGCCAGGCACCCCCTCCTCCACTGGAAGAGAGGCTTGTCCAATCCCCCAGCCAAGGGCCTCTGCAAGGAGCCGTGGCCCTGCCCAAGAGTCCCTGCCGGCTGACAGCCCGGAGATTAGTCTCCAAGGCCACGATGCCAGTTGCCATAGGCACGCAGGCCCGCGTCAGGACTGCGATTTCTCATCCTGGTCACGCAGGCAGGCAGCCGCCCCTGCCCGCCTGCCAGGAGCCAGGCCCAGGCTTTAAATAACAAGGGTGGAAACCTGAACCAGCCAAGCCGTCTGCCCGGCTGGTCCTGGCCTCCCCTCCTGCTGGAGCAGGCTTGGGGCGGCCTGGACCCCACGTACTGCTGGAGGGTGGAGTGGGTCCTTCCGTGCCCGCCTCACGGAGCAGGAGAGAAATGGAGAAACCACAGTTTGGGTGTCTCTGAGGTTTCCTAGTACCTGACGGACAGGCACAGCCCGACCTGACAGGAAACAGCCTCTTTTCCTAAACCCCATCCTCCACGTGGAGGGGGGACACTATCTCCCAGAAGCCTGGACCAAGGGCAGATGGGGCTTCCCACGGCCAGGCCTCAGATTTGCTTCCCAGCCCCTCCAGGGAAGAGGCTGGAGGCTCCCTCACTTCCCCCTGGAAGCCGCATGAAACCCTGTACTTCCTGGAACAACCCTTTTGCGCTGCCCGAGCCTGGGCCGGCTTTCCTGTCCTGGGGTGGAGCAGCTGTGTCAAATGGTTGGTTTTGCGTTTGGTTTTGCTTGATTTTTTATTTAAAACATTTTTTTTTAGAGATGAGGTCTTGCTCTGTCGCCCAGGCTGGAGCACAGTGGCGCAATCCCAGCTCACTGCATTCTTGAACTCCTGGGCTCGAGCCATCCCCCTACCTCAGCCTTTTGAGTGGCTGTGACGGCAGGCGGGTGCCACCACGCCCGGCTCATATTTGACATTTTTTTGGTAGAGATGGGGTCTTGCCATGTTGCCCAGGCTGGCCTCAAACCCCTGGCCTCAGCCAATCCTCCCACCTCTCTGGCTCCCAGAATGTTGGGATGACAGGAGTGAGCCACCACGCCCGGCCTAGTTTTGTTTTTAAAGGGTGAGGTTTCTGTTGTTTCTTTCCAAATTGTAAAACTAATACTTACCCTAGGTGATTTAGAAAATACAGAGGAGGCGGCCAGGCATGGTGGCTCAAGCCCATAATCTCAGCACTTTGGGAGGCCGAGGTGGGTGAATCACGAGGTCAGGAGTTCGAGACCAGCCTGGCCAACATGGTGAAACCCATCTCTACTAAAAATACAAAAATTAGCACGGCGTGGTGGTGCGCGCCTGTAGTCCCAGCTGCTTGGGAGGCTGAGGCAGGAGAATTGCTTGAACCTGGGAGGCTGAGGTTGCTGTGAGCCGAGATCGTGCCACTGCACTCCAGCCTGGGGGACAGAGTGAGACTCAATCTCAAAAAAAAAAAGAAAGAAAAGAAAAAAGAAAATATAAAAAGGAGAGGGAAGCAAAGTCAGGCATGGATCCCGCCCTGGGATGCATGGTCTGGAGTATGCAGCGCGTGCTACGCTGTGTGTGCCCCTGAGGTCATCCGGTCCAGTGTTGGAATCAGCCTCTGCCGCGTCTGGTTGCTTGCACATTCTCCTTGTTTGTGTGTGGGCGTGTGTGTCCGTGGATGTACCAAGTGAAAGCTTTGGGGAAACATCTTTGCATGTAAATCTTTGCATTTGGGATAATTAACTCGAGATTAATTTATAGAATTATAAGTCCTGGAGCGAAGGGTGGGAACAGAGTTAAAATTAAACCTCCTGAAACACGTCACAGCGTCACCAAATCGCTTCGCTGAGAAGACTGTGTGCCGCCCGGGTCCTTCTGTGGGGTGAGCTGGGATTTAGCGCGAAACTCACGGCTGCGGGGCTGCTGGGCTGGGAAGGGCATGGCCTCAGGCCTGGGGTCTTGTCTCCAGTGACGTTCCCGGCTGGTTCTTGCGGCCCCTGCCCTGGTGACAGGATAGGGTGAGGGGCCGGAGGAGGCTGGAGGTAGAGCCCTGCTTCTAGGTGGAACTGTACCCTCTATACTTATAGGACAGGATGAAAAAGTGACAGTTTGGCTGTTTTTTTTTTTCCTTCATCTAACTGGGTGTCAGATGTCTTCTATAAACATTTTGTTTTTATTTTTGAGACTGGGTCTCCTTCTGTATCCGAGGCTGGAGTGCAGTGATGCAGTCTCAGCTCACTGCAGCCTCAACCTCCTAGGATCAAGCGATCCTCCTGCCTCAGCCTCCTGAGTAGCTGGGACCACAGGCACACACCACCACACTCAGCTAATTTTTGTATTTTTAGTAGAGACGGGGTTTCCCCATGTCGGCCAGGATGGTCTGGATCTCCTGACCTCATGATCTGCCCGCCTCGGCCTCCCAAAGTGCTAGGATTATGGGTGTAAGCCACTGTTTCTGGCCTTATGCACATTTTTCATTGAGAACAAAGTTATTTGTTGTAAGGGAACACCTTGACAACTGTTCACACACTAAACTACCAGGTAACCAGCACCCAGATCAAGAAACAGCATTCACAACCCCTCTCCCCCAACTCCCAGTGACTACCATTCTCCCTGACCCCGCCATGATAACCACCGTTACGTCTCCTGGCTTCAGAATGTGGCCTGCTTTTGAACCTTTCATAAGTGGAATCCTACAGTGTGACCTCAGATTCTTTCATCATCCTTGGGAGATTCCGTCATGGTGCTGCGTGTCTTTGAGATCTGCTCCTACATCTGATGCCTTTTCCAATAGACGGGAGGAATCAGGAAACACACGTGCTGTGGGAACAGATCAGGCCCTTCGCTGAAATTAGGATACCTCTGAATGACTGCCCATAGTCAAAGAAGTAAACCTGATTTCCCTAAAGGATGTTCTGTGGTGAACAGGAAGGAATTTGCAAGCAGCCTAGCTGTTAAGCCCACAGAGAGCATGTGGTATTGTGGTGTGAGCCTGGGTTGGGTGTACAGAGATCTGGGGTGCAGTCTGACCCCTCTGGGCCTTGGTTTCCCTGGATGGACATGCAGGTGGTTAGTTGAGGGTCCCATCCAGCTCAGTGCTGTGACGCTAAGCATATACTTAGCAGTGCTAAGAAGTTGTTTTTCAAAGTGTTTGAAGTTTGCTCTTAAGATCTTATTTAAGCCGGGCACAGTGGCTCATCTCTGTAATCCCAGCACTTTGGGAGAACGAGGCAGGATTGCTTGAGCCCAAGAATTTGAGCCCAGCCTGGACAACATAGCAAGACACCATCTTTACAGTTTTTTTTTTTTTTTTAATTAGCTGGGCATGGTGGCATGTGTCTGCAGTCCCAGCTAGTTGGGAGGCTGAGGCAGAGGATCGCTTGAGCCCAGGAATTTGAGGCTGCAGTGAGCTATGATTACACCACTGCACTCCAGGCTGGGCGACTGAGCAAGATGGCCTCTACAAAAAAATTGTTTAAAAGCCAGGCGTGGCGGCACGCACCTGTGGCCCCAGCTACTTGGGAGGCGGAGGCAGGCGGATGGCTGGAGTCCAGGAATTTGAGGCTGCAGTAAGCCGTGATCGCGCCACTGCATTCCAGCCTGGGTGACAGAGCGAGACTCCATCTCTACAAAACATTTTTTATAAAAATTAGCAGGGAGCTGCTCGGAAGGCTGAGGCTGGTGGATGGCTTGAGCCCAGGAGTTTGAGGGTGCAGTGAGCCATGATCACGCCATTGCATTCCAGCCTGGGTTGGCAGAGCAAGACTGTCTCTTAAAAAAAAAATCTTATTTACCAACTTGGCTCATTTCTAAGTGGAGCAAAAATGCACTGTCTCGCTTCTGCTCTGCCTGAATTACCCCCAGGTCAGGTTTCTTCGGGGAAGGAAGGAGCCGTATAGATAGTGCCAGCTTCTCCCAGGTGCAAAGACCCTCTGAGAGGCCTTGATAAGTGGGCAGCTCCCACTGAACGGCCCCCAGGGATGGAGACCCAGTGCCCACATACCAGCTTGTTCTTCCATTCTGGGACCGTTCTCCCAGTTAGGAATGTCCCCTGGTGTTGGCTGAAAGCCTGTGTCCCTAAACTCCCTACCAGCCTAATGGCAATGAACCTAAACTCGGGTCTTCAGGAACCAAAGCCATGGAATCAGGATTTGGAGAGAGGGTATATGCGTCACCAAGCCTAACATCGTGGTCTTTTTTTTTTTTTTTTAATTGAGACAGGGTCTTACTCTGTGGCCCAGGCTGGAGTACAGTCGTGTGACCTCAGCTCACTACAACCTCCACCTCCCAGGCTCAAGTGATCCTCCTGCCTCAGCCTCCCAAAGCACTGAGATTACAGGCATGAGCCACTATGCCCGACCATCCTTCCTTTGTTTTTTTTTTTTTTTTTTAAGATGGAGTCTTGCTCTGTCGTCCATCAGGCTGGAGTGCAGCGGTGCGATCTCAGCTCACTTCAACCTCTGGGTTCAAACGATTCTCCTGCCTCAGCCTCCCGAGTAGCTGGGATTACAGGAACCTGCCACCATTCCCAGCTAGTTTTTGTATTTTTAGTAAAGATGGGGTTTCACTATGTTGGCCAGGCTGGTCCCTAACTCCTGACCTCAGGTGATCCACTGGCCTTAGCCTCCCAAAGTGCTAGGATTATAGGCGTGAGCCACCATACCCGGCCTCTCTTTCCTTTTTAAGGCTCAGTAATATTCCACTGTATGGACAGGCTGTGTTTTGTTTATTCAACGACGGATGCCTGGGTGGTTTCTGCCTTTGGCTATTGTGAATAGTGATCCTATGAACGTGGCTCTCCAGACGCGTCGTGTCTTTGAGACTATTTCTGTTTTATTAACAACATTGCTGTAATGAGGGATCTGAAATCCGAAGTGGATCTCAGAAATTGCCTCTTTCAACCCCCATCCAGTGCTTCAACCCATCCTCCCGGAATCCCACTGAGACTTCTTCCGGCCTCAGGTGCATGGGTGGAAGGCTTGCTGCCTCCCGACACCCGTGACCAAGGGCCCAGAGCTGGGTGGCTTGGGGTGCAGGAAAGAGGCTTGTGAGTGGGGTGATGGCAGAGGGATGTGCATACAGGTGTCCTCTATCACAGATGCCCCAGGGAGGCAGCAGCGGGGGTGCTGGATTAGATGAAACCTGAATTAGATGCTGAGACACCCTTTCCTCAGCGGCCAGGATTGATGGACAGTGGAATTCATCAGTGGAGTCTTGGAGACTGAGACCTTTAAGAGTAGATGCAGCTGGATGCAGTGGCTCACACCTGTAATCCCAGCACTTTGGGACCCTAAGGTGGGCGGATCACTTGAGGGCAGGAGTTTGAGACCAGCCTGGGCAACATAGCAAGACCTCGTCTCTACTAAAAAAAGTCTCTACAAAAAAAAATTATTATTATTTTTTTTTAGACAGAGGCTCACTCTGTCACCCAGGCTGGAGTGCAGCGGCACGATTTCAGCTCACTGCAACCTCCGCCTCCCAGGTTCAAACAGTTCTCCTGCCTCAGCCTCCTGAGTAGCTGGGATTACAAGTGGGCACCACTGTGCCCAGCTAATTTTTATATTTTTAGTGGAGACAGAGTTTCACCATGTTGGTCAGGCTGGTCTCGAACTCCTGACCTTGTGATCAGGAGTTCCCAAAGTTCTGGGATTACAGGCGTGAGCCACTGTGTCTGGCTACTAAAAATTTTTTTTTAAATTAGCTGGGTGTGGTGGCACGCTCATGTAGTCCCATCTACTTAGGAGGCTGAGGCAGGAGGATTGCTTGAGTCCAGGAGTGGGGGGCTGCAGTGAGCTATTATTGTGCCTCTGCACTCCAGCCTGGGTGACAGAGCGAGACCTTGTCTTTAGAAAAGGAAAAAAGAAAAGAAAATGCAACCTATGGAATCTGTTTCTTTCTCTTTTTTTGAGATGGAGTCTTGCTCTGTCGCCCAGGCTGAAGTGCAGTGGCATGATCTTGGCTCACTGCAACCTCTACCTCCCAGGTTTCCAAGTAGCTGGGATTATAGGTGCCCAACAGCAAGCCCAGCTAATTTTTGTATTTTTAGTAGAGATACGGTTTCACCATGTTGGCCAGGCTGGTCTCGAACTCCTGACCTCAAGTGATCCGCCCATACCCCTGTGGAATCTATTTCTGTTAGGAATGTGTTCAGTTGCGCGTAACCTGAGAAGCAGAGGCTTAGGAGGGAGGGCTTTCTCCTGTAACAGGAGGCATGGGTGGGTGGTCCAGCCGCAGACAGCTGCTCAGGCGTTTCAGAGGGGCCCATCCCGTCTGTCTCTCTCTCTCTCCTCTGGCCGAGGGCTTTGGTCATCCTGGCCTAAAGGAGGTGTGGATCACCAGGCAGGGAGCAGGGGTAAGGGACTGAGCCCCCAGTGCCTGCTTCCAGGGAAACTCTGCTCTTTTGTTTGGGAATGCCTCGCTGGTTAGACTGTGTCTCCTGGTCATCCCTGGCTGCAAGACAGTGTAGGAATGGGAGGAATTTTGTGGTGCGGCCCCTACAGAAGAGAGCAGGGAGAAGTTGGTTATATGGGGATAGAGGTACCAGCCACAGTGTCTGCGGCACAATCTCAGCATGTTCAGCCGGGCACGGTGGCTCACGGCTGTAGGCCCAGCTACTCAGGAGGCTGAGGCAGGAGGATCACTTGAGCCCAGGAGTTCAAGACCAGCCTGAGCAACATAGCGAGACCATGTCTCTACAGAAAATGAAAAAATTAGCCAAGCGTGGTGGTATGCACCTGTAGCCCCAGCTACTCAGGAGACGGAGGGTTGGGAGGAGCCTGTGACCCTGGGAGTTCAAAACCAGCCTGGACAATATAGCAAGACCGTGTCTGTAAAAACAGGGAAAGCAATGAGATGCATTAGACAAAAGTTGGACTCAGTGATATAGATGAGAGAATTACAAGATAACTTTTCTTTCTTTTTTTTTCTTTTCTTTTCTTTCTTTCTTTTTTTTTTTTTTTTTGAGACAGAGCCTTGCTCTGTCACCAGGCGCCAGGCTGGAATGCAGTGGCGCAATCTCGGCTCACTGCAACCTCCTCCTCCCCGGTTCAAGCAATTCTCCTGCCTCAGCCTCCCGAGTAGCTGGGACT